>JANAVB010002795.1:10663827-10704618 GCA_029216955.1 Iris pallida
ATCAAATTCCCAAAAATCGAAAGGTTAAATATAGAGAGGGAAAAATAGAGATGCTGCTCTCATAATCTCAAATCCTCAATTGACTCCCATCATTCTCTTTTGTTGTAAAATTGTAGGAACCGTTGAGCACCTCTAGAGGGGGTGAATAGAGTGAGTGCAATCAAGCAAAAATAATCATCAATTAAAAATTAAAAGCAGATACTATGCGGTGAATAAGTGAGTAATAAATGTAGCAAGAGATCAGAGAATCAAACTCGTGGCCCGCAATATATACTGGTTTTTCCACTTGGAGGACTAATCCAGTCGCAGGTACTCTTTCCTGCTATTACTACTATTTATAGCTAATTAAGAGCTTGCAGTCTCTTTACAACACGTATTTGGTGACAAGTGCACGATCGACTTCACAACACCGTGTTTGGCGACGAGCGCACGACTGGCTCTGAAAACAGAAATGTGTTCTGAACTTGAACGACCTTTTTACAACTCTAACAACCAAAGACTCTAAATCAAATAGATGTTACTGGCTTTGGCTAAGTGATGTATAGGTGGAGTGTGAAGGCTTTAGATCAATGGAAACACTATTGGATATAGATAGAGAGAAGAAGATGAATTGATAAGTGATTTGAAATGAGAAATTCTCTTCTATTTATAGGTGTTTTTTGAGGACCGAACTCGGACAGAGTTCGGGCAAAGATTTCGCAAACGAACGTTGCATGCAGATTTGGAGGCAACAAATATTTGAATTTGAACTGACCGAACTCGGTTCGAACTCGGACCGAACTTGGGCAGAGTTCTGTCTAAGTTCATCCAGTAGTCAGAAGAATGTTTGGTCCAATTCTATTTGCATAGAATATGTAATATTTTTGGTAGAAGGAATTTTGGTGGATAGGCAGGCTTTTTGGATAGGTGGACTGTGGATAACCTAAGGTAGCAATACCCAGTCGATTTTATAATTTATATCCTAGACTCAATAAAGATAAAAATATATAATAAATTGTAAAATGACTCAGACCGATCCTAATACATGAACGCTTAGAAATGATGATTGACTTGCTTGTAAATGTTGTAGCACACTTTGGATATTGATTTCATTTGACCTGAAATGTTAGCAGCAGTTTGTATATTTTGTGTATTGACTTAAGTCATTGTTGATTTATCAAAATCGGGTGTGACCATTTAGGAATGGGCCAACAATCTCCCCCATTTTGATAAATGACAAACTTGAGTCTATACCAAAAAATATATAAAATATTTGAATGAAATAAAATACCTGATTTGTGAAATTTTGAAACAAAATTTGGTATTGCTCTTTCTCCCCCTTTGTCATGTTCAAAATGTTTCGGCTCCCCCATAATGTGTGAAGCCAACAATGTTCAGCATTTAATAAAGACAGAAACAGAGTAATTCCACAGATAACAAATCTCATAAAAAAAATGAACTAAGAGAAGCAATAACACAACTAAAATCTGATATAAGAAAATCAACTGAAGTGCAACTAACATAATCATAACCAGTCATAACTCAACAGTAAATGACTGTCAAAACAAGTCTAAAAGTCTAACTCATCAGTTTAGACCAGTACAAAAAATACTACGATGATCATCATCTAGCAGCAGCATCCATAAAAAACCAACTGAAGTCCTACATCACAGCGGTGTGTCATCACCTCCAGGAGCATCCGGTGGAAAGTAGGCCGTGGTAGGATCGAAGTGAGTGAAAGTAGCCTCATCATCAAACCTCGGTCCAGTAAACCCGGGGTGACGAGTCATCTGAATCGGATGAGAGGGATCATGAGATAAGCTCCAGTGGATATCAGCAAGGCTGTTCTGTATCACCTGAGCCTGAGTGATGTGGCGGAACTCAGAGTCGATATAGCTCTGTTGACGTTGCACAGAAAGTGCAACAAAGTAATCAAAGCGCTGATGATGTTGCGCTGAGAGGGCAACGAACTCATCAAATTGCTGATAGAAACCTGAGTCAAAACCAGAAGCAGCAGCTGGAACAGCAGGGCAGAAGCCTGAGGATCATCAGCATGAATCGGAGCAGCAGGTTTAGCACCAGGTAGAGGAGGTGGATTGGGATAAGTCCTGGATCTACTTAACTCAGAAGCAGTAGAAGAGAAAGGACACTGAGAGAGATCAACTCCAAGACGTCTAAAGATCTTAGCCAAGTGCATGGGGTACAAGAGGTTGCGCCCCATCCTCCTACAGCTAATTATCCAAGCAATAAAAGTCTTGGGGACAGAAAAAGTGACACCAAATTGCAGATGATACATAGCAGACATCTCGAAAAACGTGACCTCGTCTGAAGATCCCATCTTGGGAAGCAAAGCATAGAACACGAAACGATGTAACTCATAAAAATTTGGTTTAAGATGCCGTGAGTACACCCTGCCATTTCTAGGAACAGGACGAGGATGACACATGGCGACCTTAAAAGAATCAAGAGTCATGTCCTCAGGAAATTGGACATGATTGATGTCAACTAAGGCTTCACCTACGTCAGGCATGTAAAAAAATTCATTGACATCAGTAGAGTTGAATTCAATTTCTCTACCTCCAACACATGAATAAATACCGCTCTCTACAACTTGTAAGTTACAGTAAAACATGCAAACGACATTATCATATATATTGTCGACGATCTCGAAAAAGTCACGAAGAGATAGATTTTCAAAAGTAGTGACATACTCAGAAAATATAGTAAAGTTGACATAGCGACCGGAACAAATATCTCTATAAGAAAAGTTGTCAAACTAGGCAATAAAAAAGTCTGCAAATGGGAAAAGTCTAGAATCATAGTCATCGTCATCGGTAGGACGAGCGGAACTAAAAATGCTAACTGGTTCATACTCAGTGGAGAAGGATCCAGCATGAGAACCACTCTTGGAAGATGGTTTCTTCCTCTTGTGGTGGAGTTTGGGTGCCATGAGAAGTGAATTTAAAAAGAGAGAATACCTCAAAGAAATTGAGAGGGGAAGGAGAAGACTACTTCCGAGCTACGAAGATCCGCGACGGAGGGAGAAGGAAGGCTAGGAAGTAGTGAAATTTTACTTTGAGGAGGCTCTCGGTTTGTGAGATGGTGAAAGAAGGAGGTAAAAACGAAGTAAATATAGGCTAGGGCTGGCTGCTGGTGTTCTAGAAATTCGCACCGGCTCCATCTGAATTAGGTCCGAACTTGTATTTCCAATGTCATTAATACTATATAATTGATAAACTTCAATGTATGACATTCATACTTCTTCATTTAATAATTTATATTACTTTGGGTTAGCTATAGGGGCCGGAACCCAGCTAGCAGTAGTCCGAAAACTAGTATACCATGTCGCTTCAGGCTATTTATGCCTGTATGATAAAGGACCCTTTCGGCTTGTACCCAAAATAACGTCCATTAATAAAGTTCAAAGTTTTGAGTTGTAAATTGGTTTACTAATCATACTACATTATGAATCTAAAAATTCAAGTATGCCGAGCTCTCGACGCAGATTGTTAAAGCGGTCTTCAGCTAGTGGTTTTGTGAAAATGTCTGCTAGCAGATGATCTGTGTCAACAAATTCTAAGCAAATATTCCCGTGTTGTTGGTGATCACGTAAAAAGTGATGACGAATCTCTATGTGCTTTGTGCGTGAATGACATACAGGATTCTTAGTCAGGTTAATAGTGCTAGTGTTGTCACAATAAATAGAAATCTTACTGTAGTACAGATTGTAGTCTTCTAAGGTTTGCTTCATCCACAAAATTTGAGCATAATATCGTCCTACGGCTATATACTCAGCCTCAGTAGTTGATAGTGCTACAGAATTTTGTTTCTTGCTAAACCATGAGACTAAGGCTTTTTCTAGGAAATGACACGTACCGCTGGTACTTTTACGGTCTACTTTGCATCCTACAAAATCTGCATCTGAGTAACCTATCAGATTAAAGGATTTGGTTTTAGGATACCATAAGCCGACTGTTGAAGTTCCCTTAAGGTATCGAAAGATACGCTTAACGGTACATAAGTGTGATTCCTTAGTATTTGCCTGATATTGTGCACAAATGCAGACACTAAATATAATATCAGGGCGACTAGCAGTTAAATACAATAAACTACCAGTCATACCTCGATACTTACGCTGGTCGACAGGTTTACCACTTTCATCAGTGTCAAGCTTTGTTGATGTAGCCATTGGAGTTCTGATTGACTTTATATTGTCGAAGTCGTACTTTTTCAGTATGTCATTTGTATATTTTAGCTTGATTGATGAATGTTCCTTTTGAGTGTTGTTTGATCTAAAGTCCTAGGAAAAAGTTCAGGTCTCCCATCATACTCATCTCAAATTTACTCTGCATACATTTAGCAAATTCTTGACAAAATTTTCATTAGTAGATCCGAATATGATGTTATCAACATATATTTACACAAGAAGAATATCATCATCTAAAGACTTGATAAATAAAGTAGTATCAACTCTTCCTTTTGAAAAACCATTTTCAAGTAAGAAGGCACTTATGCATTCATACCAAGCATGAGGTGCCTGTTTGAGTCCATATAGTGCTTTCTTAAGTTTGAAGATGTGATTAGGTTTTTGAAAATCTTCAAAATCAGGGGGTTGTTTCACAAAAACTTTTTCTTTCAAAAATTCGTTTAAAAATGCACTTTTCACGTCCATTTGAAATAATTTAAAATCATTAAAACATGTATATACACAAAACATGCGGATAGCTTCTAGTCTAGCAACATGAGCATATGTCTCGTCATAATCAATACCTTCTTCTGATTATAACCTTGTGCCACTAGATGTGCTCTGTTGCGTAGAACTTGTCCATCTTGTAGCGCCCCACTTTTGATAGGCGATGGACTTTATAATATGCTTGCGCTGAGTCGGATCGGCCGAGAACTTAGATGGACATCTAACTCGATCGCTAAGCTTGGTAAACGATAACACCTTGCAGCATCGATCAAATCGATTTGGACGGATGTTACGAGAATCGATCCAACTAATGGAACGACTTTTGTTAGAATAAGTCCAAGATGCAGCGGGCCGCGCCTCGGCGAGTGAGCTCTATATAAGAGTCCCTTCAACGAGATCGGACCGCTGTATGGTTTTCTTGGAGCTTTTGTCGCTGGGTTTTGATGAAGTGCTTTCGTGTCATTTTTCTGGATGCAATTTATGAATTTCGAAGCAAAGGAATAAAAAAGAAATCCTAACTAATTATTGGTGCCATTGTAGGAGCTCACGTAACTAAAGCTTGAACGTTGCGAAGCGCTTAGACGGTCGACACGCTCGAAGAACTTGGTAGGTGATTCGGCCCCTTCTTTTCTACCCTGTCCCGCAAACAAATTCCTTTGCCTCGAGTTCATTCAAATTGACGATGCCAAGTTAATTGCATGCCAATCCACTAAGGTCAAGAACTCGAAAAAAATGTATCGATTTAGAGTAATCTACTCTGAAAAATACAAGTTTCTCACATAAACCAGAAAGTTTAAGGTTCTAGTAAAAAGATAGACTATTTCACGTGCTGCAAAATAATATGAAACGTCGATCGTGGGTTATGATGCCTCGGACAATTTGGTGCCTACGGGACGCTAAATTGGGAGTACGGCTTGGGAAAAATGAATCGTTGCACGAGTTGGGAGAAATGATAATGTCGTTCAATACTGTCCGTGCTATACAAAACTGTTGCATATATTAAACTGTTCACGCATTGGCATGGTCATGGACAGCTTGTGCACAAGTTAATTTTCCTCGAATCGGTATCCGGGGCATCGGAATCGAATTGACCTAGGGGAATGAATAATCGTACTTCGGTACTCATGCATTGTGGGACCGTCAATCAGGCTTGCAACCTAGACTGAATGGGCCGAAATGCCGTTGAGATAGTCCCACGTGGTGTGTAACACCAATGACCGCGCATATAAGATAATAGCATGCTCACTTATTGTCTTATGCAGGTAGTAAATATTATCTCTATTTTTATGCAGGGACGAGCACGGCCGTGGTAAGAATTGGAATAAATTGCTATGTTTCACTGTATGCTTTATTACTCAAAGATGGCTATCGATATGAACTGAATTTATTTAGTTCTAAATAAAAAGACAACTCTAAAGCATGCCTACCTTAACAATCAGAGTCGTTTTAGACGAGTGGGTTCGTCTCGTCCACTTAGCAAGTGTGCTAATCTCCTCCCCCAATTTTCCCAGGTGTGGCAGGCGCTCTAAACTAAACCTGAAGTACGGAGAGGCGTTTTGAAGCTCTTTATATGCTGAAGTATTTTGAAGCCAATTCAATCGACGGCTTATGTATAAAGAGGCGAATGTATTGAACGGCAAGCGTTAGTTCAGGCAACTTGTCGAGTATATTTCTTTCTGTTTTCAATAAATGTAGCCTTAACGGCATCCAATATAATTACGACTTGCACTTCGTTGTAAGCTATGAATGAAAAGCAAATTTTTATCTTCCTATACTGCGTCTTATATTCTGATGTAATTTGTGAAGTTTTAACTTGGCGTATTAATGTGAAAATCAACGTAACGTTCTTGTCTTGTACAAGTGCAATTCCAGACTCGTACGGCATTACGCCTTAGCGAGGACGATCGAATCGACAAAATAATACCGGGAACGAACGGTTTGTCGACTCGGGGCGTGACAAATTGGTATCAAAGCACAGTTATATTTCTTCGGATTTTCGAAAGATATTTCATTGTTGGAATGTCCGTTGCGATGGCTCGATTGAATGCTTGTCGACATGCTGCGTGAAATAAAAGTTCCATACAGGTAAGCCCGTAGATATTTTTGAAAAATACTAACGGGTTTACTCTGTTTTGTAGGAATGACTAAGAAAAAGAACAATCCCGGCACAACAACCCTAAACGTAGATAGTACGTCGAGCACAAAGAGTGGCCCTAGCGAGACGACTATGGAGAAAATACTACAGTTGCTGGAACTGCAGCAGCAACAGCTTCAGATGCAATTCAAAGCCTAATTTGATGCACAGCAGAAGCAGATGGACGCCCTGACTCAGATAGTGAGCAAGATGGCGGGCAATACCAAGGCAATGGTTGTGGTACCCGAGGAGAAGCAAGGTGATCAAGATGAAGACGAAAAAGAAGAAGCTCAACCACAAATGAAAGATTTTTCTTCCTTGTTCAAGGCAAAGGAGTTCCGCAAGATAAATCCACCAAAATTCAACGGCCGAACAGATCCTGATGTGATCGTGGGGTGGCTCACGGAGATTGAGGACCTGTTTAATCTGCTTAGCATTGAAAGGTCCCAGAGGGTAACTTGTGCGACGTTACAGCTACAACTGAGAGCTTACGACTGGTGGGCAGCTAAGAAGCAAGAAATCTACGAGGCCGATACCGACACCACGATTTCCTGGAAAATGTTCAAGGAAGCTTTTCTTGAACAGTACGTTCCTCGCGCCGTCCGTCATAAAAAAGAAGACGAGTTCATGATGTTGCGATAGGGAAATATATCTGTCGACGATTATGACTCGAGCTTCTCGAAACTGGCAAAGTTTGCCGGCGCCTTCCTGTCCAACAAAGAAGCATGGTGTGAACATTTCCAACAAGGCCTAAATGACGAACTGCGAAGAGACGTCATGAATCAAAGGTGTCGAACATACCGTGAATCCTACGATGCCGCTCTCGATAGTGAGCGTGTCTTTGGCCGCATATCGCATAGAGCCGTGTCTGTTGTCCGTAACCACTTCAACAAGCGTCCTAACGACGCCGGGTGATCGGGAGTATCAAAACGTCCAAACAGATTTGATGACCGAGGCCATGGCAGACAACACTGTACCAGGTGCAATAGACGTGGGCACCGAAGCACCGATTGCATCACGAGATCTTGCTACAAGTGTGGCGAGATAGGCCACATAGTTATATTCTATCCGAAAAATGTTCCAAATCAACCCAACCCACCAAGGAACGTTCCGAATCAACATAAAGCACCGATACTATAAGGCACAAATGCGGTGCCCGTCAACCCGCAGAATCAACGCCACGAAGCTCAAGGCCGAGTTTATGCCTTAACTCGGGATGAGGCATTTGCGTCCGATACTGTTATAACAGGTATATTACTCTACAAAAATATACCTGCTCGAGTCTATTCTATTTGGGTGTAACGCATAGCTTTATATCTGCTGATTATGCGAAAGAAAATAAAATAACCATGCAATCACTAGATATGAATATTAGCGTTAGCACTCCGTCGGGAGTCGATATGCCTGCGAACTTTATTTGTAGTGATGGCCATATTTGCATCGGGGGAAGAAATATATCCTCGGATGTCGTCGTACTAGACATCAAAGAGTACGACATAATCCTGGGCATGGATTGGTTGGGCGCTTGTCATGCAACGATCGAGTGCGCGGAGAAGAGAGTGGTATTTCGTCTTCCTGGCGAGACAGAGTTCTCATATTCGTGCGGTACGGTCTCGAAGATGGCAATGATGGTATCGGCAATCTCGGCGAGGCGTATGCTGCGTTCCGACTACGCGGGATACTTGGCATCAGTTCGAGACACGCGAAAGGATAATACAAACACAATACAGACTGATATTATGGCAAATTTTCCTGACATTTTTCCTGACGAGATGCCCAGGATGCCGTCGGATCGAAAAATAGAATTTAGCATCGACACCTTTACGGATACACGGCCGATATCAAAGGCACCTTACCGAATGGCCCCAGCAGAACTGAAGGAGCTGAAGGTGCAATTACAAGAGTTGTTAGACCGCAGATTTATTCGCCCTAGCGTTTTTCCGTGGGGAGCTCCCGCATTATTTGTGAAGAAGAATGATGGATTGCATCGACTATCGGGAACTCAACAAGGCGACCGTACGGAACAAGTATCCTTTACCACGAATCGACGACTTGTTTGACCAACTGCAAGGCACATCAGTATTTTCAAAAATCGATCTTCGTTCAGGCTATCATCAGTTGAAGATCATCACTATCGCTAGATCTGTGACTATTGAGCTCATCAAAAGTAACGTTAATGGATTCTTCAATAATCATAGATATTTTATTGAAAATTATATATCTCTTACTCTTAGCAGCATATCCGAGAAATATTCCTTCATCTGCTTTAGAGTCGAACTTTTCCAAATTGTCTTTGGTGTTCAGGATAAAACAGCGATATCCAAAAACTTTAAAATATGAAATATTTGGAATTCTTCCAAACCAAAGTTCATAAGGTGTTTTCTTCGAGATATGTCGAATTAATACCCTATTTAAAACATGACAGGCTGTACTTATAGCTTATGCCTAAAAGTATTTAGGAAGATTATACTGATTCAGCATGACTCTAGCCATCTCGCTTAGAGTACGGTTCTTCCGCTCCACAACACCATTCTGTTGAGGAGTTCTAGGATAAGAAAACTCGTGGTAATATCCACTATCATCATAAAACTTTTTGAAATTAGTATTTACGAATTCGCCACCATGATCACTTCGGATACGAATAATCATGAAGCCTTTTTTGTTTTGTACCTTTTTAAAAAATATCTAAAATTCAAAAATTGTACCACTTTTGTTTGATAAAAAGTAAACTCAAGTAAAACGAGATAAATCATCAATAATAACAAAGGCGTAGAGCTTACCGCCAAGACTAGCGACTCTACTAGGGCCAAACAAATCCATATGTATCAACTACAAGGGTCTTGAAGTACTTACAGCGTTGATGGATTTAAATGTAGACCTAGTTGCTTTGTTCTTCTCGCAGTCAACACATACCATATCTCTCTTGAACGGTATCTCAGGGAGTCCTTTTACCAGCTTTTTGGTGCTTAGTCGTGAGATAGTGTCCATATTAGCATGTCCTAGCCTCATATGCCACAGCCAGCTTTCATCTAAGTTTGCGACTAGGCATCTTCCTGCATTATTAGTACTCTCTAGAAAGAAAACATAAATATTGTCTTCTCTAATCCCTTCATATACGGGATTATCAGATGACATATCATATATTGTACATTTATTTTTTATAAAATTGATGCCATAACCATTATCTGCCAAGTGACTTATGCTCAGTAGGTTATGTTTCAATTATGTAACTAGATAAACATCTTTTATTACATGATAAGGAGATATACCAACTATGCCATTTCCAATGATATCACCTCTCAGATTGTTTCCGAAGGAGGCGTATCATTCTTTCTTCATCGATAGCATGGCGAACAAAGCTGCATCACCAGTCATGTGCCGCGAACATCCGCTATCGAGGATCTACTTGCTTTTAGCATGAGAGGGTTGAGGGTCCACCTACAAAACAAGTAAATGAATCATTTGGTACCCATTTACTGAAGGGTCCATATTGATTAGTCTTAGGTCTCCAAATCAGTGTGTGATTGTCAACAAGCTTTCTTGATAGACAATATTGTAATATGTGCCCATGAGTACCACAGTACGTGCAAGTAAGTTTTAAAAATGTGTTAGTTGATTTTGTGTTGACATGCATATGTGGTTTCTTTGAAAACCTATATGTGAAAGCATGGTGATATTCGTATTTCTTGTGTGTTTTCTGTGTTTTAGTCCTCTTAGGTGTATGCTTAGCATTAGGACTAAATTTTGAAGAACAGATGGCAACTCTAGAGGGGGTGAATAGAGTATATAGAGAAAATATCCAATTAAAAATTCAACTCTATCACAAACAAAACTAATCAGAGTAAATACGGAATTTAAAGTGAGAAGCAAGAGAGCATACGCAAACACAACCGATTTTAACCTGGTTTTCCTCGTGGAGGACTAGTCCAGGCCTGAGAACTCTAGCTCAGGATTAAATCCACTATTTGTGAAATAGTAGTTTACAACCCGTGCCTTTTTTTCAGAAGAGCACGTCAACTTCTTACAGAGGATCGCAGTGGCGATTTGCTCGGAATTTTCCAAGCGACTTCTTCAACTCTTGCACAAGACTCCTAACTGAGAGATGCTGAGCACTCGAGACTTAGGAAGCTTGTGGCTAGTAGATGGGAAGGGTATGGCTTATTTGAGCTTAAGAGAGAAGAGAAAAGAAGATTGGATGGTTTGAAATGAGAGAATTCTAGGCCTATTTATAGGGTTTTTGTAGACAGAATTCGGCCAGAATTCGGGTAGAAAATTTCAAATATTTGGCCGTTGGACAACTAGCAACCAGCTAACCCTAAATTTTAGGTTGCTGATTTTTAGGGGACAGAGTTCGGCCCGAACTCTGTGTGGAGGCAGAGTTCGGCCCGAACTCTGTCTCCAGAGCACAGAATGGTTTTAATGGACCAATGGGCTTATTTCTGGATGGTGGAGTTTATGGATCTTTGGGTAGGCTATAGGTCAAGTCTCAAGAGCTCAGCATGACACAGTTTACAACAGTCTAGACTCAATAAAAGTATAAAATACAGACTCATATACAACTGAATTGTAAAGACTGAGCTGTGGTCTGACTTGAGCTTGATGTAGACGTCGTGTGTCGTATTGAATTATTACAAATATTATTTAGTCAATGTTATCAATATTTGGTTGACTGTGACTTTGTGTCAACAATCTCCCCCATATTGATAATTGATAAAATAATAAATGTATATTCAATATTCATACCTGGACACAGTCAATGACAAAAGCATAGCTCCCCCATAATCGGTGCCGAGCTAAACAAGATAGCTCCCCCGTAAACAATACGTTGAACCTGTTGGCCTGATAAGGAATATCTTCCAAAAGCACAAAAAGCACATATACCAAAAAATATAAACAGAATATACACATAACTCTCCTTTTTGGCATTTAGCAATATGAGATAGATAAATTATAACTGGCAAAACACACATAAAGTAGAAGAAACTGCATATAAAATAATGACCAAGAGTCATAAGAACTGATAATAGATCTACCAATGTCTTAAAAACATAAACCATAATGAGTCTACTACAAACCAAGTACATAAAAGTAACTAAAACAGAAAGCAAAAAGCATAATCTAAGATCTCCAGTAGCAGCCTCAAGTAGTAGTCCAAAACCATCAACGAGCACGAGAGGGCCCGGCGTCGTCCGAAGGATCAGTAAAGGAGCGACGTGGGTCCACAAAAGCCGAGTCCGGATCCATGTAGCGACGAACCCAAGGGTCATCAATACGAAAACCCTCACGATCGGGATCTCGCTCCATAGGAATGGGCATGGAAGGAGCGCGAGACATGGAATACCGAATGTCATGCAGCGAGTTGCTGATAGCACTCATCTGCAATGTGGTCCGATAGTCCAGCTGAGTCCATCGATCGTCCTCCAAAGTGAAACGATCTCGAAGCATGGCCTGAAGCGACTCAAGAGTGGCCGGAGGAGGAGGAGGATCCTGTCCGAGAGAAGGGGCATCCGGCTCATCCTCAGAATGCTCAGACATGACCGGAGAGCCAACGGCCGCATGAAGCCTCCTTGCCTTGGAGAGAAATGCAGGGGCAGGTAAGAAAGGACAATCATGAAGTGGTACAATAAATGCACGAAGGACCATAGGAAGATATAGAGGATAAACCAAGGCTCGTGGTTTCTTCCTACAGTTAATCATCCAGTCCATCATGGTACGTGGAAGATTAAAAGGAATACGATAGTGGAGATGATACAAAGCTGATATTTCAAAATAAGTAACTTCATCGGTGGAGCCGGCTTTGGGTAAGATAGTGTTAAAAATAATTCGATGAAGTTCATAGTAGTAAGGGTTGAGATGTTTGGCCATAAGCTTACGAGGGCAAATGTTAGGGGCACATAAATCTGCCTTGAAGCTCTCAAGGGAAGTTCCATCTAGAAATTGGAACGATCGAGCTTCAACAAGCTTATCCCAAGTATCGAGATCTTGAAGTTCAAGATACTCGGCCAAATCAGAATCAGCAAAGGCGATGTCAATGCCTGCAACTCGTGAATAAATGTGAGTGTCATCATGAGTTAAGTTGCAGTAGAATATTTGTATAGCGCTACGATAGATGACGAAATTCGTAGCAACTAGCTCATCAATACAAAGATCACAAAATATAGATTCATATTGTGAAAAAATTATGAAGTTTATGGGGTGTCCCGTAAACACCGGACGTGTCCAAAAATCACTAAACCAGTCATTTGATGCGTCTAGTGATATAAAAAGTTGGTTGTCGTAAGTGTTTGGATCACGTGGACGTGAAGGGTTGAACAACGGATGAGGTGGTTGTTGTTGTTCAACGGGTTGCTCAACGGGAGGAGGAGCACTCGACAAGGATGCACCCTCGGTCCGAGGTCTCTTCCCACGGTTGAGCAAGCGAGGAGCCATAGCACAAAATAGATAAAACTGAGATAGAGAAGGAGAGTGAGTTATACCTCAAATAATTGATGAACAGTGAAAGAGAATTGGAAAATAGCCCTTCTCCTTGAGTTTGGAGAAGAATGGAGCACAATAGAGAAGAGATTATGGTTAGGGTTTTGAGAAAATAGTGGAGGAGAAGTGGAGGAGGTGGTAAGAATGAAGGAGAGGGAAGAGAAACCGAAATAAAGGTGAGGGTTTCTCTTGGTCGGATTCAATTTTGACCATTGGATCAACAATGAGATCCACGGCTGGAACAGTCCCCGATTCTGGAACAGGGAGGCCGAACTCGGCCCGAACTCTGGTAAGGACAGAGTTCAGCCCGAATTCTGGGTCCTTGTCCCAGAACTGAAATCAGGCTAAAAGGATGAAATATTGGTTAAGTAAGGGAAACCAATATAAGATATAAAGATAAATGTTTAAAAGATTCAATAAACCAGATAGTAGAAGTAGAAGGATAGCAATATAAAATTGAAAAATTAGCATGTCAGCAGGTCATAAATCAAAATGTACCGTATAATAAACAAGGAGTTAAATCATAATTCAATATTTTGAAGTTGCCATGGGTTAGCTGCAGGGGCCGGATCCCAGCTAGCGGTAGTCCTGAGGACTAGTGCATCGTGTCGCTTAGGCTTTTACGCCTTGTTGTCAGAAGAGCCCTTTCGACTTGTACCCATAGCAAGTTCATTATAAGAGAATCACAATATAATCGATATTTACGCAGGTGTATTTTAATTTATGACAGCTTCATCTAAAATTCCAAGTTCATGATAAAGGAAATTGAAGCGCTCTTCGGATAATGGCTTTGTGAAGAAGTCTGCTAACTGGTGATCAGTGTCAATAAATTCTAAGTTAATCGTGCCATTTTGCTGATGATCACGCAAAAAGTAGTGTCGTATCTCAATGTGCTTCGTGCGTGAGTGACAAATGGGGTTCTTAGTAAGATTTATTGCACTAGTGTTGTCACAAAAGATTGGAATATGCATGAAAGATAAATTATAGTCTTCAAGGATTTGCTTCATCCATAGAATTTGTGCACAACAACGCCCAGCTGCTATGTATTCAGCTTCTGTTGTGGATAGTGCGACAAAATTCTGCTTCTTGCTAAACTAAGAGACTAAAGCCTTTTCTAATAAATGACACGTACCGCTCGTACTTTTACGGTCGACCTTGCATCCGGCGAAGTCAGCATCAGAGTAACCAATGAGGTCAAAGGATGTTGACTTGGGATACCAAAGGCCCACTGTAACCGTACCCTTAAGGTATCGAAAGATACGCTTAACTGCGGTCATGTGTGATTCCTTAGGATTTGCTTGATATCTAGCACACAGGCAAATGCTAAACATTATATCAGGGCGACTAGCAGTAAGATAGAGTAAACTGCCTATCATACCTCGATACTTACGTTGATCTACGGGTTTGCCGCTATCATCTGGTTCAAGTTTGGTTGAGTAGCCATAGGAGTGCTGATTGGTTTGACGTTATCAAGGTCAAATTTTTTCAGCATGTCCTTTGTATACTTCGACTGACAGATGAAGGTTCCATTTGACATTTGTTTGACTTACAGTCCAAAAAAGTAGTTGAGCTCCCCCATCATGCTCATCTCAAACTCGGTATGCATACACTTGGCAAAATCTTGACAAAGGGTTTCATTAGTAGAACCAAAAATAATATTATCTACATATATTTGTACTAAAAGAATAGTGTCTTTGAAAGATTTTATGAAAAGTGTAGTGTCAATTTTCCCTTTTGAAAAACCTTTCTCAAGCAAGAAGTTGCTTAGCCGTTCATACCAAGCTCTAGGGGCTTGTTTGAGGCCGTACATCGCTTTCTTTAGCTTGAACACGTGGTCGGGAAATTTATGATTTTCGAAACCAGGGAATTGTTTTACATAAACTTCCTCCTTAATAAAACCATTCAAGAAAGCACTTTTAACATCCATTTGAAATAATTTGAAATTTTGAAAATTTACAAATGCACAGAGCATCCGAATGGATTCTAATCTAGCAACAGGAGCATACGTCTCGTCGTAGTCGATATCTTCCTCTTGGTTGTATCGTTGGGCTACTAGACGAGCTTTGTTGCGTGTGACTGAACCATCTTCATTTACTTTGTTTCTAAAAACCCATTTAGTACCAATAATCGAGTGATTAGCCGGTCTAGGAACGAGTTCCCATACTTGGCTCCTCTCGAATTGGTTGAGTTCTTCTTGCATAGCAGAAATCCAAAATTCATCATTGAAAGCTTCAGAAATATTTTTAGGCTCAATTTGTGAAATAAAGGCAGTGCTAGCAATAGAGTCTCTTAATGATGATCTAGTAGTTACTCCTCGTGAAACCTCACCGATTACCAAATTTTCTGGATGTGATGGCTTGAAAGAGAATTTCTTAGGCAAGCTTTCCAGAGAATTTGTTTCGGTTGTGGTGTTCATTGGAGTAGACGTTGATGGCTCAACATCATCATCAAGAGTAGCTGCTGCACTGTTATCTTCATCAAAAGTTACATTTGTAGACTCTTCCACAATTAAAGAGCGTTTGTTAAAAACTCTATATCCCTTACTCTTGGCAGCATAGCCAAGGAAAATACCATCGTCAGCTTTGGCATCAAATTTGCCTAAGTTGTCTTTGGTGTTAAGGATAAAACATCTGCATCCAAAAACTCTAAAATAAGAAACATTTGGGGTTCTCCCAAACCAAAGCTCATAGGGTATTTTCTTCGTAATAGGACGAATAAGCACCATATTTAAAATGTGGCATGCTGTACTGACAGCTTCAGCCCAAAAATATTTCGGAAGTAAAAACTTGTTCAACATAACTCTGGCCATATCGCCAAGAGTCCTATTATTCCGCTCCACAACACCATTTTGTTGAGGAGTTCTTGGACAAAAAAACTCATGATCAAAACCATTAGAATCACAAAACCTTTCAAAATCAGAATTTTCGAATTCGTCTCCATGATCACTTCGGATTCGAGTAATCATGTAGCCTTTTTCGTTTTGAACTTTTTTGACAAAAATCTTGAAAACCGAAATAGCATCACTTTTATTTGCAAGAAAGAAAACCTAAGTAAATCTTGAAAAGTCATCAACAATAACAAAGGCGTAGAGTTTTTCACCAAGACTGGCTACTCTACTAGGGCCAAATAAATCCATATGGAGTAGTTGTAAGGGTCTAGTAGTGCTTACAGAGTTTATAGAATGAAAAGATGACTTGGTTGCCTTATTCAACTCACATTCGGCACATACGGTGTCCTTTTTGAATGTGATGTCGGGTAAGCCTCTAACTAGCTTCTTGGTCGATAGCCTGGATATGGTATCCATATTGGCATGACCAAGACGCTGGTGCCATAGTAGTCGTTCATCTTTATGAGCAAATAAGCATCTACCTGCATTGTTAGTATTTCCAGACAAATAGAAAATATAAATATTATCCTCTCTTACCCCTTCAAAAGCAATGTCTCCCGTTGACCTATCATAAATAAGGCATTTGTTTTGTCCAAAGTTAATGTCATAACCATGGTCAGCAAGATGACTGATGCTGAGCAAGTTATGCTTTAACTCGGTCACTAGGCAGACATCCTTTATTACGGGAGAGGGAAGATAGCCAATAATACCATTACCTATAATATAACCTTTTAGGTTATTACCGAAGGATACATATCCTTCTCTCTTCATCGATAGTGATACGAAAAGATGTGCGTCTCCCGTCATATGTCGCAAGCATCCACTATCGAGAATCCACTTACTCTTAGTTGAGGAGGGAAGGTCCACCTACATCAAGAGTAGATGTGACCTTTGGTACCCAAGTTCTTGAGGGTCATGAAAAGTTAGTTTTTGGAAACCATGCATATATCTTTCTATCTACTAATCTTCTAATTCTATATTATGGTGATATGTGTCCATGTAAACCACAATAAGTACATATAGCATTCCTATTTACATTAGGAGCATGCTGATGATGTCTATAATGAGGAGAAGTATGATGATTAGCATGATAATGATGACTATGCATAGAGTGATGTGGAGTGGCATGGTGATATTGTCTATGTGGAACATCAGAGTAATATGGAGTAGCATGGCGATAGTGTCTATATGGAGCAGCATGGTGATGATGCCTATATGTAGAATGATGTTGATTGTGTCTTTGTGCAACATGGTGATAATTGTATCTATGTGTAACATGATAATTTTGTGACATATGATAATTATTTCTACGTGTATGTAGTTTGTGTCCTTTGTGAAAGTGTGTGTATATGAAAGCATGATTACGTGTTGTAGATGGATGATGTGGATGACTAGCATGAGAAGTGTTATTCTTTGTGGGTGTCTCATGAGATTGGGTTTGAGGTTGAACAACCTGTTTTCCCAATTTAGTCTCTAATCTCTTAGAGACAGCCTGCAGTTCAGTAACCTTAGCATTTAAACTATATATCTTAGTCATAGAAATCTTGTGTCTACTCTTTTCTTCAGCAAGCATCGTGTTGAGTGTTGTAATTTCTTGTGTTTGTTGCTCAATACGTGTTTCAGCATCATGAAGGCTTAGTTTAAGCTTCGATACCTCATCTGTGACTTCCGTGGGTGAAGTGTCTCTAATGTTATCAAGCAATAGAAAAAGTCTTTGAATTTCGACTTCATGACTTTTGATTTTGTCCTTGGCGTGTTTGTATTTACCAATGATCTTTTTGTGATCATCGAGTAAATCGGTGAAAGCATCGCCAAGTTCATCAAAAGAGAAGTCGTCAAGAGTTTCGTTTGATACCTTATCGGATGTTGCCATTAGGCACACATTAGCCGTATCTTGAGGAGAGTCCTTTTCTTCCTCGGAGTCACTAGCTTCGCTTTCATGCCAAATGCTTGTGTTGGCATATTTCTTTGAGGAGGTCTTCTTGTATGGCTTCTCATAGCGGTTGCTCTTCTTCAAGAATGGACAGTCTTTTCGGACGTGTCCAGTCTTCTTGCAACCATAGCAGGTTGGCTCTTCTTCGCCATCTTCTTGTGGTTCCTTCTTCCTTCGATTGAAGCGAAGGAATTTCTTGAAATTGCGGACCATAAGGGCTTGATCATCTTCTTCTGAGTTGTTGTCATCCGTCTCTTCGGGTTCAGCCCTCCGTCGGTGAGCTTTGAGTGCGATCTCCTTAGCCTTAGGAGCAGGCTCTTCGAAGTCCTTGAGGTCAAGCTCATGAGTCATTAGCTTTCCCATCAAGGTCTCCATGGACATGGTTATGAGATTATTTCCTTCAATGATGGCTGTCACCTTAGGGTTCCAAATTTTTGGTAGCCCCCTAAGTAGCTTGCGAATCTTCTCGTGATTTGAATATTGCTTGCCGAGTGAAGACAGGGGGTTGATGATGTCGAGGAATCTTGTGAACATTTGCGTGATCGTCTTGTTTGGCTTCATCTTGAAAGCTTCGTATTCTTGAGTGAGACGGCTTATCTTGGATTCCTTGACTTGGGTGGTTCCTTCATGCGTCACTTTTAGGAGTTTCTACACTTCGTGAGATGTGGTGCATGTAGATACCCTGTTGAACTCATTCCTGTCTATAGTACAGAATAAAGCATTAATAGCTCTCGCGTCTAGACTTGCCTGTTTTGTCTCCTTGTCAGAATACTTGTCATGTGATTTCTCAACAAGATCACCGTTGACAACTATTCTGGCGGGCTTTTTGTAACCGTCAGTGACGACAGTCCACAGGTCAAAGTCTAGCGACTTGAGATAAAAGCTCATCCTTGTTTTCCAACACGTGTAGTTAGTTCCATCAAATATGGGAGGCCTATGAGTGGACTATCCTTCACCGTGATTGGAAATCAAGGATTGTGTGGTTGCCATGGATCAGCTCTAGGATGTAAATCCTTGCAAAGAGAACAGAGCTCTGATACCAATTGAAGAACAGATGGCAACTCTAGAGGGGGTGAATAAAGTTTATAGAGAAAATATCCAATTAAAAATTCAACTCTATCACAAACAAAACTAATCAGAGTAAATGCGGAATTTAAAGTGAGAAGCAAGAAAGCATACGCAAACACAGCCGATTTTAACCTGGTTTCCCTCGTGGAGGACTAGTCCCGGCCTGAGAACTCTAGCTCAGGATTAAATCCATTATTTGTGAAATAGTAGTTTACAACCCATGCCTTTTCTTCAGAAGAGCACGTCAACTTCTTACAGAGGATCGCAGTGGCGATTTGTTCGAAATTTTCCAAGTGACTTCTTCAACTCTTGCACAAGACTCCTAACTGAGAGATGCTGAGCACTCGAGACTTAGGAAGCTTGTGGCTAGTAGATGGGAAGGGTATGGCTTATTTGAGCTTAAGAGAGAAGAGAAAAGAAGATTGGATGGTTTGAAATAAGAGAATTCTAGGCCTATTTATAGGGTTTTTGTAGGCAGAATTTGGCCAGAATTCGGGTAGAAAATTTCAAATATTTGGCCGTTGGACAACAAGAAACCAGCTAACCCTAAATTTTAGGTTGCTGATTTTTAGGGGACAAAGTTCAGCCCGAACTCTGTGTGGAGGCAGAGTTCGGCCAGAACTCTGTCTCCAGAGCACAGAATGGTTCTAATGGACCAATGGGCTTATTTCTGGATGGTAGAGTTTATGGATCTTTGGGTAGGCTATAGGTCAAGTCTCAAGAGCTCAGCATGACACAGTTTACAACAGTCTAGACTCAATAAAAGTATAAAATACAGACTCATATACAACTGAATTGTAAAGACTGAGCTGTCGTCTGACTTGAGCTTGATGTAGACGTCGTGTGTCGTATTGAATTATTACAAATATTATTTAGTCAATGTTATCAATATTTGGTTGACTGTGACTTTGTGTCAACAAATTTAGGCTGTGTCACAAGTATAGCCTGTTTGCCTAACTTGATTTCTAACTTTTTAGAAATCGCATAAGACTCTTCATATTTAGCGGTCATATTAATGAGTCTTTGCTCTGTGACTAAGTGCTTCTTCTTCTCTATGTCATATAACTCTTGTATCTTGACATAGTCTCTTTCTTTCTTTTCAATTTTGAGGATAGCCTCATGATAGTCTATTTTAAGCTTGGCTATCTCTTCCATGTTACCGGTAGTAGATGTCTCTTTAATGTCTTTAATGAGACTAGACAGTCTAGCTACTTCGGTTGTGCATACCTTAACCTCTTTTCGAGATTGCTTATACTTGTCAAGCACATTTCTGTATTCTTCAATTAGTTCGCTGAAGGCATTTTCTAACTTATCGAAAGTAAAATCATCAAACAACGGATTTGAGGTTACCTTATCAAAAGCCATAAGACAGACATTTGCAGTGCTGTAGGGTCTATCTTCTTCCTCTGATTCACTAGCATCATTTTTATACCAGATACTTGTATTAGCATACTTTCTACCAGTTGTTGTTCTTCGGCTTGATCTTGATCTATCATATGGACTGCTTTTCTTTGGAGTTGGGCAGTCCTTCTTCATATGCCCTGACTTTTTACATCCAAAGCAAATTGTTTCTTCTTTATTGCATTCATGGACATCTTTCTTCTTTCCGTTTATTTTCTCAAACTTTAAGAATTTTCTGAAATTCTTTACTAGCAGGGCTTGTTCATCACCACTGGATGATTTTTCATCAAAATCTTTGCATGTTGATCTTCTGGCTTGAGCTTTGAAGGCGATTGATTTCTCTTTTGGAGTAGCTTCTTCAAACTCTTGCAGATCCAGCTCATGGGTCATTAGCTTGCCCATAAGTATTTCCAGAGTCATGGTGGTGAGATCGTTTCCTTCAACAATTGCTATTGCTTTTGGGTTCTAGTTCTTGGTTAGAGCCCGTAGCACTTTTTGATCTTCTCATGATTACTGTAGTCCTTACCAAGAGATTGCAAAGGAATAGTAATATCATGGAAACGAGTGAACATCTGTGTAATTGACTCGTCGGGTTTCATTTTGAAAGATTCATATTCCTGTGTTAGTCTGCTGATTTTGGATTCCTTCACTTGGAAAGTACCTTCATGAGTTACCTCAAGAAGTTTCCATATCTCATGAGATGTCTTACAGGTTGAAACTCGATAGAACTTCGTCTTGTCAATTGCACAGAACAGTGCGTTGATGGTGTAAACACCCTAAAAAAATTTAAATTTTTTATTTCCAATTTAGGTATTATTGTTGTTTAGAAGCTTTTGATATATGTGCAAACTGAGTTTAAGAATTTTTTATTAATTATCAAATATTTATACAGGATAATTAAAATGGGAATATTTTCTTTTATTCTTAATTATTAATTTGTCTAAGAAATTTTTAGATTTTTCTGAACTTTAGAGATCCAACATATAAAGAAATTATAGGTAACATATGTTTTCTCCAGATTATGTAATTGGGTACTTTTCCAAAAATAAATAAATATTAGATTACTTTAGAAAATTTCATATTATTTGTATTTTGGGAAATCTTAGATTTTATTAGATAAATTTTAAATCATTTAATAGATTTTATTAGATTAATTTTAGATTATTTAAAGTATATTTGTAGATTATAAAATAGACTAAAAAAGGCAATTTCTCGTGATATCCGAAGATCTCGCGAGTCACCCATGCGCTAAAACCCGCGACCCCCCTTACTACCCGACCCGAAGTCCGTGTATATATACACAGAAGGGACGATCGAAACCCTAAAATCCTTAAACCCATGCCAACCCCCTGGCCGCACACCTCCCTCCTCAGCGTCGTCGTCCAGGCCACCATCGGCAGCGCACACCGCGCAAGGCCGGCCATCGCAGCCTGAACTACAGCAGCAACAGTAGCCTGTGCTTCCGACTTCGCGAGTAGGTAACTCCTTCATCTTCGTATCGTTTTTCGTTCCGTAAAATCCTACGCATAGACAACCTAACCTAGTTCAACTGTCTTCAAATAGATTTGGTTGGATCGTAGTGTATGCATCGTAAATCAAGCCTAAAATTTCCGAAAAACCTATTCGAAATTGAACAATTTTGCAGTTACAGACCTCATATTGGAAGTCAGATTTTTGTCAAAATAGTGATCGACTGGAAAACCTAATTAAAGAATCTCATAGAAAACCTATAGGGCTTTTAAATGCTTTTTGAAGTTTCTGATTTCATCCACTGTGCACCAAGAAAACCGATGTTAAAATTTCAGAAAAATAGTTTTCAAAACAATTAAAATTTTAGAGAAAACCTCCGATACGACGTACGTCCCGCCAAACCGGGCGACATGGTCACGAATCGAAAGCATCGAAAGGTGCGTATCGACTTCGTGGACGTGTGGGCTTTGACGGAATTCAAATTGATCGCATGTGCGCGACGAATTCGATACGTATCCGTCAAAATTTACCTTATCGGCCTATTTGTAAAATTCTCAATTACTTTGTGCACGTTCATCAAATCGAGATAAAACTTATGCCAGCAGGACCGTATCATCTTTTTGGTCTTATACGCCAAGTTTGGTTCGATTCTGAGAAGGTCGACCGTAACGCTATTTTGGCGGGCCCGCGACCCGCTCTAACGGGCGAATTTGTGCACGGCTCATCGGAATCCAAAACTGGACATACCATTGGGTTCGTCTCCTCAAACTAGACCTGTAAACATATAGTTTGACAAATTTAGAGATCGCAGGTTCTGGCACATATTTTGGTGCAAAACGGGTCCAACGGCGGACATCGTTTTGACCCAAAATTACGATTTTGCCCGTGTTCCAGAATTTAACTTTTGGACAAGCATTTCCTAGGCATATCTTTTATTCTAAACTTGTTCGTGATGTTTGTTGTAGCATTCGGAGTCATCTGCGGGATTTGGCTTTCTTGATTCGTTTATTTGACGGTTCGAGCTACTGGATCATTTCCTTTTGTACATAACCTCATGCAAGATACCTTGCCACCTTACTCTGTAATTTACATATTCTTATTTTTAGTTGTTATTTTTAGCATTTCTTATTTGTTATTATAAAACTGTGCGTCCAAGTCACACTTGGGTGCAAACGACTCTATCGGTCGTTTTCTTGCTTTTATTTATCTCTCTTGCATCGACTTAGCCTAGTGACCACCCATTGTTGATGAGGTATTAGTATATCTCATACGGCCTTGACACTTACCTTACCATGTATTGTGAGTCCCATATAGGACACATACTTGCATAGTCGACCGGCCACCGATACGTATGAGGCATGCGACAGTTAGGAGTAACTGCCAATAGAATTGCATGCTAGTGGACTTGGCAGTTACTAGAGGGTCATATGAGTCATGGATGTGACTCCACTAGGCATGGGGTGGGAAGAACAGTTCCTTGATGCATGGGCCATATATTAATTGCTATTGAACCTGAAGCTCCGCTAGAGACGCAGGTTCACCTTACTATTACTGATTCCCGCTGACGTTCATGGAGCATTATGGACGTTTTCTTACTGATTCTCTCTGACGTTCGTCGAACGTTATGGACGAAGATGACTGGTTCCCGAAGGAAGGGACGATGCCACTACTATACAGCCCGAGTGCCCATATGTGAAAGATTATTCTTTATTGCATATTCACTATAGTACGGTTAGGTACCCTATTGCATGCATCCATTATTTTCTATTATATATCACAGTTTATATGGCAAGGTGTTTTCTTGCATCTTGTTGCGTCCTTCTGATGACATGGTTATCTCTCCAGGTGTGTGCTATTGTCATTCGCAGGTATTCTAGCCGAGGTCGTGATCTTCTCTATTCATTCGGAGATGACGTGTCTTGGGTCTTTCTTTGCTACTCCCGCCAAATTATTTTAGTTTTCATGTATATTTTTTCCTTACTTGTTGGTAGTAGATTTGTCTCCGCCTAACATATTGTACAAAAACTTATTACAGTTGATTATATAATATCTTTTATTTTTATAATTGTGGATGAGATTAGATTACTCTTGGTTTACTGCATTTTACAGCTTATGTATTCATACGAGGTTTCCATATATTGGAGTATACTTCGTATGTATACAGCTGGCATATCTATGTACCTAGTCCTACGTATTTTGGGACTGGGGCGTTACAGATGGCACGTGCATCTAGACTAGCCTTTGCTTTTTTTGCCTCTGTATATTTATCATGAGGCTTGTCTGTAAGTATGCCATCAACTACTGTAGGTGTCGGCTTCTTATAACCGTTAATAACTATAGACCAAAGATCAAAGTCAAGAGACTTTAAAAAGAATGTCATTCGTGTTTTCCAGTAAGTATAGTTTGTTCCATCAAATAGTGGGGGTCTATTTATGGATTGCCCTTCACCATTGAATATTGATTTCACAGCTGCCATATATACTCTATAAGGTTATTATATTAGAATATAACCTACTCTGATACCAATTGTAGGACCGTTGAGCGCCTCTAGAGGGGAGGTAAATAGAGTGAGTGCGAGTGCAGCAGAAAATAATCACCAATTAAAAATTAAAAGCAGATAACTATGGCAGTGAATAAAGAGACAATAAATAAATATAGCAAGAGATCAGAGAATCAAACTCAGTAGACACCGCGATATATATTGGTTTTTCTCTTAGAGAACTAATCCAGTCGCCGGTACTCATGCCTGTTGTTAATCCACTATTCACAAGCTAATTGAGAGCTTATAGTCTCTTTACAATACCGTACTTGGTGACAAGTGTACGACCGACTTCACAACACCGTGCTTGGCGACGAGCGCACGACTGGCTCCGAAAACAGAAATGTGTTCTGAACTTGAACGACCTCTTTACAACTCTGACAACCAAAGACTTTAAATCAAATAGATGTTACTGACTTTGGCTAAGAGATGTATAGGTGGAGTGTGAAAGCTTTAGATCAATGAAAACACTATTGGATATAGATAGAGAGAAGAAGATGAATTGATGAGTGATTTGAAATGAGAAATTCTCTTCTATTTATAGGTGGTTTTGAGGACCGAACTCGGACAGAGTTCGGGCAAAGATTTCGTAAACGAACGTTGCATGCAGATTTAGAGGCAACAAATATTTGAATTTGAACTGACCGAACTCGGACCGAACTCGGCCAGAGTTATGTCTAAGTTCATCCAGTACTTAGAAGAATGTTTGGTCCAATTCTGTTTTCATAGAATATATAATATTTTTGGTAGAAGGAATTTTGGTGGATAAGCAGGCTTTTCGGATAGGTGGACTGTGGATAACCTAAGCCAGCAATACCCAGTCGATTTTATAATTTGTATCCTAGACTCAATAAAGATAAAAAATACATAATAAATTGTAAAATGACTCAGACCTATTCCAATACATGAACGCTTAGAAATGATGATTGACATGTTTGCAAATGTTGTAGTACACTTTGGATATTGATTTCACTTGACATGAAATGTTAGCAGCAATTTGTATATTTTGTGTATTAACTTAAGTCATTGTTGATTTATCAAAATCGGGTGTGACCATTTTAGAAATGGGCCAACAAAAACCTATTTAACAAAACATGTCCTCTTCTCCTCCGTTCCCTAAAGAAATATTTCCAATCCCATTGACCTAGAAAATGAAACAAAGAGAGAAGGGAAAAGTGAAACGAGTGCTCACAGAGGGCGACCGTTAGAGGAGCGAGGCAAAGCGGTGGGTCGAGCATCGGAGTGGGTGCAGCGCTCGAGAAGTTAGAGGAGCCGCGTGGAGGCTCTGGCGGGTCCGACGACCAGATGGTGAAGCGGCAGTCGCGGCGGGAAGAGGGAGACGGCGGGGTGAACCTGGGGTCACGACGTGGAGGAGGCTATCAGGTAGTGGGTGTCAGATCCGGCCGGTAGAGATAGGTAAGGGGTGTAGTGGTGTTTGGGGTTTTATTTTCTTTTGTGTTTTTGGGGGATGGTGGTGGTGGTGTTGGCCACAGGTGGCGGTAGTGCGTGGAGATTTTTGGTTGGCTTGTTTGATACGTGCAGAGGATGTGTCACGCCCTGAGTCAACAAACCATTCGTCCTCGTTGTTATTTTGCCGAATCGATCGTCCTCGCTAAGGCATGATGCCGTACGAGTCTGGAATTGCATTCGTACAAGGCAAGAACGTTATGTTAATTTTTATATTGAAACGCCAAGTTGAAACTTCAGAAATCACATCAAATTGAGACGCAGTATAGGAAGATAGAAATATGCTTTTCATTCATAGCTTACAACTAAGTGCAAGTCATAATTACATTGGATGCCGTTGCGGCTACATTGATTGAAAACAAAAGAAAACATACTCGACAAGCTCCCTGAACTAACACTTGTCGTTCCATACATTCTCCTCTTTATACATAAGCCGTCGATTGAATTGGCTTCAAAATACTTCAGCATAGGAAGAGCTTCAAAATGCCTCTCCGCACTTCAGCATCAGTTTAGAGCGCCCGTCGTACCTGGAGAAATTGGGGGAGGGGATTCACACTTGCTAAGTAGACGAGACGAATCAACTCGTCTAAACCGACTCTGATTGTTAAGATAGGCATGCTTTAGAGTTGTCTTTCTATTTAGAACTAAATGAATTCAGTTCACATCGATAGCCATCTTTGAGTAATAAAGTGTCACGATCCGTACCCGTTTTTCGGATACGAGACGTGTCCAAGCCAGCCTACGCCGTAGAGTCGGCAATAGAACGATGTCAAGCCCGTAAGAAATAAATGCTCAAAGTATAACATTTGCTTCTCATTCACATTTCTAAATTTGTTACAAAATTTACAACATTTATAATAAAAGAAAATACAAGATTTTACAATTAATGAAATTGAAACAACTGCTATCTATTTATAGGTTTCTGTCTGCAAGTAAATCCGAATCTCCCAAGCTAAGTGAAGCCACAGCTAAACCTAAAAAATATTGGTTTCCAGTCAGAAATGGAACAAGTACACAAACCGATGGCAATGCGAGAACACAATAGAATTAACAAGACATGAAAATAATATATGAGATGTGAAAACTGGAAAGTACTGATGACATGGCACGGTGGAGAAGAAAAGAAAAAATAAAAAGATATCTACCTATGTGGTGTGAAATATCCTTTTCGACATGTGAACGGCTAGGGGATAAATCCGGCACACTGCACGTGTCGTGTGCAGCTGCTATCAGGCAAGAATAGACATTTTGGGAATATTTCTGGGTAGTCCACATATCTACTAAGATATTTCCCCTCCCGACTACTTCGTGTGACGAACGTGTCAACAAGCAGCAAGATATATGTATAGACATGAAATAAAAAGACTACTATGAATCGAAAGCAATCAGAAAGTGTACTTGTCTGAGGTCCTTAGCTGGTGAAACCAATAATATTATACCACTCAACGAGCCACAATCAGTCAACACATGCAGAAGTCTCCAGATGCTGAAATAAACAGTACCAACATTCTCATAATAGTCAAATTAGCTAAGATTACCTGTCCTTAAGTCTAATTCTGGACACAGGGGCAAAACGATAATTTTGGGTCAAAACGGTGTCCACCGTTGGACCCGTTTTGCACCGAAAAGCGTGCCAGAGTCAACGGTATCTAAAGTCGTCAAACTATATGTCAACAGATCCAGTTTTCCGATACGAACCCCACCGTATATCCAAAGTTGGATTCCGGTGGGCCGTGCACAAAATCATCCGTTAAGTCGGACCGTGGGGGCCGCAAAACGGCGGTCTGATTCAACTGTCTCAGAATTGGACCAAACTTGGCATACAGGACCAGAAAAATAATACGGTCCTGTTGGCGCAAGTTTTGTCTCGATCTGACGAGCATGCACGAAGTAATTGGGAAACTTGCACAGAGGTCGATACGGTGAATTTCGACGGATACGCATCAAATTCGTCGCGCACATGCGACCAATTTGAATTCCGTCAAAGCCCACATGTCCACGAAGCCGTTACGCACCTTTCAATGCTTTCGGTTCGCGACCACGTCGCCCGAATTGGCGGAACGCACGCGTGGATGAGTTTTCTAGTTTTTGTTATTCTGAAAAACTGATTTTTTCCAAACTTTGAAACTGAATAATTTTGCATATAGTGAACGAAAAATAAATCTACGAGAAAGGACTTGATCTCCTACAGGTTAGCTATAAATCTGTTTAAACGAATTTTGAAATATTGCTTTATTCTAGTCAGAATTCGATCTCGAATATGGGGGTTTGGGATAGTTTCGAAACTCAAAAGTTGAGATTTTTCTCGGTTTTGGAACTCGGTTTCCATTGCGCACGAAGCGAATTAATTCAAACTTTTTGAAGGGGATTATAGAGGGTAAGGTTGTGTTCATACCAGAGTTCGTAGCTCGTGAAGCCATCCATTATCTACGACGAATCGTCGCTGCAAACACAGCCCTGTGGCCGCAACTGCTGCTGTGCAACCGCATTAGTGCGTGCGGCCCGCGCGCACGCCTACTGTTTGCTGGCCGACCGTGGCCGCGCGGTGGCACGCGCGCGCGTGGGGAAGGCGCCCAGGCGTCGAGGAGGGTGGCGCACGTGGGTTAGGTATCGAGGAGTTAGGGTTTAGTCGAAGACTTCCCGTTCTCTCTCGATACTCTGTTATGTTCGGTTGATATCTATATGTCATATATATCGGTTGGGTGCACTGTGGGGCTCGGCCTATCGGCTGGAATGTTGTGGAATTGGTATTGGGCCTGGGGGGTCTGCTGGTTCGGGTAGGTGGGTTCACTGCTCGGGTCTGGCTGAGTATTGTTGCTGCTCTTTATAACTTCTTTAACTCCCTTTCTTTCTCTTTTTCTTCTTTTTCTATTCCTGCTTCTTTTTCCTTTTTCTTTTTTTTATTTCTATTTTCTATTTTCTATTTTCTTTATCTAGTAGCAAATAATACATATATATATATATATATATATATATATATATATATATATATATATATATATATATATATTATATTCATATATATATATATATATATATATATATATATATATATATATATATATATATATATATATATATATATATATATATATATACATGTACATTTATACATATATTTATACACACATAAATATATTATATATACCCACTATATACGTATATTTATATTTACATAAACATACACATATATTATATTATATATTTATATATACAAACACACATACATACACATGTATATATATACACATATATATATTTTCTATATTTCAATTTAGCATCACAAAATATTAACAAGTACATATACATACACGTACACATCTATTTTTTATACATTAATAAATTCTAAGTAAACCTCAATATATCTCTTTCTAGAGTAGGGCCTATATAAATATGAATATATATTTTATACATTTGTTTGACAAATACAACCAATAATAATAATATTATTATATAATAACAACCTCAATAACAAAATAATAATAACGAAATTAAATAAACCAATATTGGGGTATATACCATTTAAATCGATTAAAATAATAAATAAAATATTTCAAAATTTTCGGGAAGGGGAGCTACAAATCTACCCACCTTAAAAATAATTTCGTCCTCGAAATTCTAACTCATAAACATGCCTAAAATTCAAAAAAAAAGAATAAATCCACTATTACCACAATCTTCTCAAATTTTATTTCTCCGAATTATTTATACCTCCTCCTAGTTATTTCGTAATTACGAATCCTCGAGGACTTCTACCCACCTTTGGTCACGCTATCCTCACAACTAAAATCTATAATCTTCTAACTTGTTGCTAACAATCCTACCAACATATACCTACTGCATATGACCTCTATAATCCTCTTATATCTATCAAATAACCCAAAATTTAACAAGTAGCAATTTACACAAGTAGCTAAAAAATATTAATAAATTCTAGTAAGCATGGCCATTCGTCACTCTGAAATAGGAAGGACGGGGAGGTAAGGAAGAATAAATGAAAGCAAATATGAAGTTCCAAGAGCGGTAGAGTATCCAACGATACAGCTAAAAAGAGTATTTATGAACCGTTGACTTGTTTGCTAGATTGGGCTACTCTAATCCAGTTACTTGCTAAATCGAAGGACTCTTCATTTCTTAGGGGGCTTGGAATCCATGTAATACGGAAATTCTGTTCTCAAAATTAATCCAAACAGGGTTCCATAACAGAGCGGAATTTGAGAAATCAAGATTGTGATTTTTTTTTTCTGTGGCTATTTAAACACACGAGCAAGGAATATAAATACAATACAAGATCGTATCGCAACTCCCAGGTAGATGGAATAAGGGTTACGAATGGCTTCACACTCTAAGATGTGGGGACTACACAATAGATATAGGGACCTATTTCCATTAGTTCGGTCTTATAGTCCAAATACGGTGGTATGCATGGATGGGTTCTACTGGGTCTTAATGGGTTCTCTATTTGGACATCAGTCGTTGGTTGGATGAACATTAGGTTTCAATCAATATGGATTGGACAAGATCCCAATGATAAGACTCTTCCTACTAGATTAGGGTATCCTAGAATAGGTTTCTATCCAAGGGTTGAGCTAGTTGCTCGTCAAGTTGGTTAGATAGGTCCCTCAAGCCCAAAATGTGCCTTCAGTGACTTTTGTGTTTAAGTAGCACAAGAGTTCTCTATCAAGGGGCACACTAGTGGCGTGTGCGTAGTGGGCTTCGAGTAGATCACCACCACATATTGGGTCGAAGGAATTGAGTCAGGGTTGAGGCTCTAGTAGAAGTCGGAAAGTATACCGGTATTGTAGTAAGGGTTATAGCTAGTCCTTTTAACCTGAAAGTCGTAGCATAAAAATAGAGTACAAGGGGATGATTTTGAGTGGGACATGATATACCTAGGTAAGGGTGGACTCGTCTAGATCTTGCATATAAAATTTGTTGGAAGATAACAGCTGGTCTCGTGCTCCGAATATTAATGGCACGACCGGGGCACAACATGATCTAAATGGAAAGTGGGAGTCCATGGGGCACTAATTATTATCCTAATGAAAATTATTCTAATCAATCGGTAATCCTGGTATATCCTAAAAATTTTAGAAGGCTTACAGTCTACCCACCTTAGAAGCTAGGACAGGGTTTTAGAAATAATGAGGTTAGAGAAATTCTAAAGTTTGGATATTGTACCTCGACTCTTGTTAATGAAGAATAAGGCACGACGTACGGGATACGGTAGATATAAGTCAAATCAAGGGTCATTTCTCAATAAAGGGAAAATGAGTGTGTACAATGACACACGGTCGATAAAATAGAATGATCTACTTGTCCAGTATACAGGAGTTATCGACAGGGTAACCAACTCTAAGGCACATCATATGAAAAGATTTCTAACAACTGGGTCATAAATTTCTATTTGTGTCAAACCTGCCAGACTATTGTCACAAGGGTTCTAGTTAAACCAAGCTTCAAACAAATAATTAGGGGCTCACAACATTTGGTCTCTGAGAATAAATAGCCTCCTGGGTTGGCATTTGATCAAGGGAAAGATCCTAATCATTTTCGGACTCCAATGACCAGAAGATCATGATAGTAGGTTTAGGTTCGGAGAGAGGACGAGTAACTGAAGGCAAGGTTCTAGTCACCTGGCTGGCCGATGGTAGTTACCATTGTGTATACAACTATCATAGCCATGGAGATACTTTGTATCTATCTATCAATTACGAGCTTTCGTCTTTCTAATCAGTGAAAGACAAAAACAATAAAGAGTTCAAGGGAGATGTCACTGAATACAATTACGTGATTCAAAGGCGAATGTATAATTCAAGAGAAATTGTCAATGCAGTTGTGGCTAAAATCCTGGATACCTTTATATCTCAATCCACGTCGGATAATTAAATGAAGAGCGAACCAAATGCATCATAGTTGATCAGACCGTAATACAATGATTCTGATTAGACAATATGTTAGCGGGCGTCCCCAATAAACATATGTCTTGAATCAAGCTCGATAAAAGAGTAAGCTTGCAAAAACTAGGCTGTAATTGCAGCGTTGGTCAAAATAGTCAAAATACAAGTACGCGAGATTTTTGAAAAGAGATACAAGTAGTTCGAGTTTTGAGAGAATTAAAACCTTACATGGTGTCATTGCTTATATAGGCATCCTACTATCTTCTATCCATAAGGCCTTAGTCGACTAATGGGTTATGGACTTTTGAATTCTGTATTCTAAGTAAACCTATTGGTGTCAGTCAGTTACCTCGTCAATGGATCACAAGGACCACGGAAGACCAGGTTGGGAGTCATGCTACCGAACTTACAGAACTTCCACTAGTTTTGGCTTTGGATAATCACGTCTAAAATTATTTTACCGAGAATTATGCCTCACCCATATACTCCGGCCGTGGTAACACTTGGTTCTATGATTCAGATGTGATATGCCATCAGGTACTCCACCTTATATTGACATAAGGGCCTAAAGAGGTCAACGAGGACATAGTCTTAGCAATGTTCCATAAACTATAATTCTTCGAGATGATTTCAATTCTATGGGTTGTGCCTCGCCAGTGCGCTGCTGGCTGCAGTGAACCCACATTCTCCACTCTCAAATAATTGATGACAGTGCGTTGCTGTCTAACCATTATTAGTTAGCTAACATTCTTTTAACTATATCCATAAAAATGCATGAGCTTCTAGAGATTTAAACAAGTTGACTAAAAATAGAGCGTAGGTATTTGTCCTATCAGTCACAACATTTAAAATAAAAGATTTAACATGGAGGAAATAATTAAAAACGAAAGAAATACAAATATTCTAGTATTTATTTCATATGCATTTCAAATTGCTGAGGGAAACTTTGAACCAAATCTACCTCGAGATTTGTATATGAATAGCATAATCAGAAATTATAAATCAGTTCCTTACAACAAAATAGAATTTAAAAAATAAGCAATTCTAACTCATGATATAAGATTTATGTCTAATAAAGCAAAAAAGAAAATTGAACAGTTTATCAAAATTAATGCCTTAATTCTAGGCAAGCCTAACATACCAAGCGAATAGCATATCCACATTGGATCACATTGTCATATCAAAAGTAATAGTGTACCTATAGGGATCTAGCAAGCTATCTAAATTGCATGGCCTATCTAATAACCTTAACTACCCAACGGTCAATTTGAACAAGGGACTCCTAGTCCTAGTCATCTTCTTAATCAATTTAACTTAAGTTATGAATGAGCATTTTATAGTCGCAGGCTCGCAATGGTACGACTAACTTAAGTACCATCATGAGTTCACAATCTTTTGCGAAGACTGACCTGCATGGGCCACCACAAAAACTTGTCACGACCCGCACCCGCTTTTCGGATATGAGACGTGTCCAAGCCAGCCTACGCCGCAGAGTCGGCGGTAGAACGCTGTCAAGCCCGCAAAAAATAAATGCTCAAAGTATAACATTTGCTGCTCATTCACATTTCTAAATTTCTTACAATATTTACAACATTTATAATAAAAGAAAATACAAGATTTTACAATTAATGAAATTGAAACAACTGCTATCTATTTCTAGGTTTCTGTCTGCAAGTACACCCGAATCTTCCAAGCTAAGTGAAGCCACAGCTAAACCTGAAAAATATTGGTTTCCAGTCAGGAATAGAATAAGTACACAAACCGACGGCAATGTAAGAACACAATAGAATTAACAAGACATAAAAATAACATATGAGATGTGAAAACTGGAAAGTACTGATGACATGGCACGGTGGAGAAGAAAAGGAAAAATAAAAAGACATCTACCTATGTGGTGTGAAATATCTTTTTCGACATATGAACGGCTAGGGGATAAATCCGGCACACTGTACGTGTCGTGTGCAGCTGCTATCAGGCAAGAATAGACATTTTGGGAATATTTATGGGTAGTCCACATGTCTACTAAGATATTTCCTCTCCCGACTACTCTGTGTGACGAGCGTGTTAACAAGCAGTAAGATATATGTATAGACATAAAATGAAAAGACTACTATGAATCGAAAGCAATCAGAAAGTGTACTTGCCTGAGGTCCTTAGCTAGTGAAACCAATAATACTATACCACTCAACGAGCCACAATCAGTCAACACATGCAGAAGTCTCCAGATGCTGAAATAAATAGTACCAACATTCTCAGAATAGTCAAATTAGCTAGGATTACCTGTCCTTAAGTCTAATTCTGGATACAGGGGCAAAACGGTAATTTTGGGTCAAATGGTGTCCGTCGTTGGACCCGTTTTGCACCGAAAAGTGTGCCAAAATCAACGGTATCTAAAGTTGTCAAACTATATGTCAACAGGTCCATTTTTCTGATACAAACCCAACCGTATGTCCAAAGTTGGATTCCGGTGGGCCGTGCACAAAATCACCCGTTGAGTCGGACCGTGGGGCCCGCATAATGGCGGTCCGATTCAACTATCGCAGAATTGGACCAAACTTGGCATACAGGACCAGAAAATGATACAGTCCTGTTGGCACAAGTTTTGTCTCGATCTGACGAGCGTGTACGAAGTAATTGGAAAACTTGTACAGAGGCCGATACGGTGAATTTCGACGGATACGTATCAAATTCGTCGCGCACACGCAACCAATTTGAATTCTGTCAAAGCCCACACGTCCATGAAGCCGTTACGCACCTTTCAATACTTTTGGTTCGCGACCATGTCCCCCGGATTAGCGGGACAAACGTCGTGTGGATGAGTTTTCTAGTTTTTGTTATTCTGAAATACTGATTTTTTCCAAACTTTGAAACTGAATAATTTTGCATATAGTGAACGAAAAATAAATCTACGAGAAAGGACTTGATCTCCTACAGGTTAGCTATAAATCTGTTTAAACAGATTTTGAAATATCGCTTTATTCTGGTCGGAATTCGATCTCGAATATGGGGATTTGGGACAGTTCCGAAACTCAAAAGTTGAGATTTTTCTCGGTTTTGGAACTCGGTTTCCATCGCATGAAGCGAATTTGTCACGACCTGGTCCCAATTACTTGGGTCGAATCGGATCATGCCCAGCCTGCACCGCTGTTGAGGCGGCGGCAGTAAGCTGTATCTCCATATGCAGGTAATCAACAACTCAATCTAATTTGCCACAATCTTTAATATTCGATAAATAAAAACTTGTTTAGTACAAAGTACAATCTTAAAACCACCAACTGAATAACATTGTTTTTAAAAAAAACTATCAGACTGAAAATAACATCTAAAAAGAAGCAACATCATCATCAGGTACGCCATCCTCAGGAAGCACATCAGGGTATAGCTCAGGGTCATAGTAGCTACTAATCAGTAGCTCTGCATCATCAGTGGAACCTATTGGGGGTGGGGAATCCAGTCAGGAAAGGAGCAAAGTACAATTATGAAAATTAACAATTTTACTAATGATTAGCAATTTATAATATTAAACAGTTTTGAAATAATGATTTTCAACTAAACTACAAGATAGTAAACAATGTGATTCGAGTATGTAATGACTATGACCGGTTTGGGATGATTTAATTGTATCCTAATGATACGGTCCGGCCTATCCTCGTGAAAAAGGAATAAGCTCGCACAATCAATTATCTATTTGGCTTTGGTCATAGAACACTACGCTACTCCCCCAATATCCCGAGTCAATCAGATTCAATCATTACTCTAGGAGAGAGTTACGTGTAATACAGTGGTTTAAACATGCAAGATTACTAACATTAATTAAACTGCGCATTAACATAACCATACTTGCCTTAATTATAACTGGATTCGAGATTGGTTCCGGGATGATGCTAGTACAGTCCTCGAAACCCTACAATTGAGAATTCCTGACTTAGATTTCCAAAAATTGCCATGCTAGATGTGCTAGTTATAATCTCTAAATTTGTCCTAGTCAATTTTTAGTCTTGATTTAGCTAACACAAACAAAACGCTTATTATTAGTGCGTTGCAATTAAGAAACATCAATTTACATTTAATTTCGAGAAAATTGTATTTATCGGTTTATTTGGAAAAACGTGGTATTTTATAATTATATAAAAACTAAGATTTTCCTTTTTAATGAGAAATACATGAATTTCTATTTTAAAATTACAACTTAATTTTCTAAGTGACAAAACATTAATCATTATATTCTTTTGAAAAATACAATAAATAATTATTATTTTATACTACGTTCCTATTACCAAAATCATCCAGAAAATAAAAGAAACATAAATAAAACCTAAGCTATTACAATCCCACAACCAGAATAGGCTAATGCCCTTACAAACCGATTACATAAATTTAAATAAGAAGAAAGTTTAGTTAGTCCAGAAAAATTATCCTACAATTAAATTTACAAAATAAAATAATAAACTAAATTAAATTTATTTTATGAGTCTCAGAATATTGGTTCATTCTTCAAAAATAGCTAATGCCTCAACGTCCGGACGAAACCGGTTTCGTTTGCAGTTAGGCAGGGCCCATTGACCAATACGGTCGTCGCCCAAATAAATCCAAATATTTTATACTTTTCGAAAATCATTTTAAAACTATACAATTAAATAGAAATTTTGGCAGCATTCCCTCTATTTTCGGGATAACCCAAAACTGGGAAACGCGCCAATTTTTCCTGCAAAATAAATCCCAAACCAGGGATACCCAAAAATATCCAATTTCACAAGTATTTCCGAAGTATACTCAGTAACCCAAAAACCATAGAAACTTATCACAGAACCAGAATCTTAGTTTTTGAAAAATCCGAAACTAAACAACCATCAAAAGTTCACAGAAAATGTTCTAAGAAAATCTCAAAAATCCCAAAAGTAGAACCACAGGAAATCCCAGAACTAATAATTCCGAGAACCCGAATTTAAACGGAATACCCGAACACGGAAACAAATCTCGAAAATCCCGAGATTCTGAAAATCCATCGCAAATGACCAGAATAGTTTTTCCGAGAAAACTCGGAAGTTTTGAAGTTCTGGAAATTGGAAACATCACCAAAAATCACAGAAAACATTTCAGAAAATCCGAAAACGTTACGTCTACCAAATACCGAATTCTCGTTGCGAATTCAGGACCAATTTCTCATCATAGACTAAAACCCAAGGGACAACTACTAAGATTAACAGAGGTTACCCAAACTTGACGGAATCTGAAGTGTAGCCTCAGACTCAGAACACGCAACTCCGCGGAAATGGAACCGAACTCGGGATCGGTCAACTCCGAACACACACACGGGACTGGCTACTCAGTGCTGTACACGGATCGGGGCTGCCTAGGACGGCAGAAACAGCGACGGGCGGGCTAGGGAGGCTGGCCGGAAAGAGCCGCGCAGGGGTCTGCCGGCAGGTCGGCCGGAGGGGCGGTGTGCGGCCTGGAAACTCGCGACGAAGGGCAGCGCTGGGGGCTACGGTGGAGAGTCGGGGTCGCCGCACTGGGAGACGCGCACTGGCGTGGGCGGCTGGAAATGGTCGGAGCTCGGCAAGGGTCGGGGCCGACGGGCTCGACGAGAATGGTTTGGAATTTGGGAAAGTGGGTTTTCGAGTAGTGGTGAAGAAAAGAGGAGTTTAGGGGTTTATATAGGTAGGAGGAGAGGGGGTTACCGGATCTGAAGGGGCGGAGCAGTTCAGGGAAAACCGACAGTCGCCGGAGTGATGGCGGCGGCGACGGCGGTTTCGGGATGAGAAGGGTCGGCTCTGAAGAGTTTCGGTTCTCAGACTCAACAGAGAGTTATTACTCTCTCTCTCTACCTAAAAATTAAGGAATGATTTTTAAATAATAGGCTAATGGGTTAACAACTAATGGGCTAAATAGGTTTCCAAGTTGAATGGGTTTAATAACCAAAGCTTAATGGTTGGGCTTAAAACCAAAGGCTAAAATAATTGAGCTATAGAATTATAAATGATACATGACTTTCTTTAGAAACTTAAAACCAATGGCTAAATATTTAATCTAAGTAACATAATATTAATTAATTAGAAATTACATGTTTTGATAAAATTTCCAGTTTTAATAATTTTTCTAAAAAATGAATTTTCCTAAATTAACAATTTAAATAATTAATCATATTAGCTATTAAAATCATATAAATAATTATCTGAAATTATGGGTTTCACAACCTTCCCTCCTTAAGAAAATTTCGTCCTCGAAATTTAAAGGATAAGGTTAGGAATTACCTCAGGTCTCAAACAAATACAGGTACTGCTCCCGCATCTCATCTTCTCGCTCCCAGGTAGACTCGCCTGGGGAATCGTGCCTCCACATAACTCTGACTATAGGAGTCACTGAAGTCCTGGTCCTCTTCTCGCCTCTGTCCAAAATCGCCACCGGCTTCTCTGGTACTGTAAGACTCGGTCCAATCTCCAGCTCCGAGTGGTCCAAGATGTGACTCGGATCCGGGATGTAGCGTCTAAGCTGCGAAACATGGAAGACGTTGTGCACGTCCTCAAGATTAGCTGGTAGAGCTAACCGATACGCCACTTCACCAATTCGGCTCAAAACTTGAAATGGTCTGATATATCTGGGACTCAGCTTCCCAGCTCTGCCAAATCGGATAGTTCCTCTGGTAGGAGAAATCTTCACAAAGACACTATCTCCTTCTTCAAATTCCAGTGGTCGACGACTGCTATCTGCCCAATGCTTCTGCCTGTCTTGGGCGATCCTTAGCTTGTCTCTAATTACCTTTACTTTCTCTGCTGCGTCAGTCACCATCTCTGGCCCCAGTAGTACTCTTTCTCCTATGTCGTCCCATACAAGTGGAGTGCGGCAACAACGTCCATAAAGAGCTTCAAATGGGGTCATACCAATGCTAGATTGGTAACTGTTGTTGTAGGAAAATTCCACTAAATGCAAGTGATCCTCCCAAGACCCTCCAAATTCCAAGACGCAAGATCTCAGCATGTCCTCTAGCGTCTGGATGGTCCTCTCAGATTGTTCGTCAGTTTGGGGATGATAGGCTGTGCTGAACTTTAGTTTTGTTCCCAAGCTGTCATGCAAACTTTTCCAAAAATGTGAGGTAAATCTAGTATCTCGGTCAGATACAATATTTACCGGTACTCCATGAATCCGGTAGATGTGCCGCATGTACAGTGCCGCCAACTTCTCGGTGGATAAACCAACCTTGAAGGGAATAAAGTGTGCCGACTTAGTCAGTCGGTCCACAATAACCCAAATGGCGTCCTTCCCTCCTTGGGATCGAGGCAGTCCTGACACAAAGTCCATTATTATATGCTCCCACTTCCACTCCGGAATATCCAGCGGCTGTAGAAGTCCTGCGGGTCTCTGTCTGCTAGCCTTCACTTGTTGACAAATCAAGCATCTAGCCACAAATCTGGATACATCCTTCTTCATTCCATACCACCAAACGATGGTACGCATATCTCGATACATCTTATTAGCTCCAGGATGTATGGAATACTGCGACTGGTGCGCTTCTTGTATCAGCTCATTCCTCAATTCACCAGATGGTACACACAGCCTCGTACCATTCTTCAATGCTCCGTCACTGGCGGTAGAAAATCCTTTAAGTGTTCCAGCCAGCACTTCATCTCTGAGTTTACAAAGCGTCTCGTCTTAGAATTGTGTCTCCTTGATTTTGTCCATCAGACTTGAACGCAATTATAACTGCATCATGGTTGAGTCAGCTCCAGATACATCAGCTTCTCGCCCCAGTTCCTTCATCTTCTCCTCAGGCAGTACAATCTCCAGACCAAGCTTCTCTATGTCCTCCAATAAGTGCCACTCCTTGGTCAAAAACATCGCCATGGGTATCGACTAAGTGCATCTGCAACCATATTAGCCTTACCCGGATGGTACTGCAGGTCGATGTCAAAATCTTTCATCAGTTCCAGCCATCTTCTTTATCTCATGTTTAGTTCCTTCTGAGTGAAAATATATTTCAGACTTTGTGGTCTGTATATATTTCCACTCTCTCCATAGAGATAATGCTTCCATAGCTTCAATACAAAGATGACTGCAGCAAGCTCCAGGTCATGTGGGGATAATTCTTCTCATGGTTCCGTAATTGCCTAGATGCATAAGCAATCACTTTCCCATTTTGTTGAAGAACGCAACCCAGTCCTTTTCCAGAGGCATCACTGTAGATTAGAAACCACCAGTTCCTGGGGTAGCGCAAGGATTGGTGCAGTGGTCAGCCTCTTCTTCAGCTCTTCGAATGCAGCCTGGCAATCTTCCGTCCAAATGAACTCTTCATTCTTCCAAGTAAGCTTCATCATTGGTTCAGCAATTTTGGCAAAATCCTTCACAAACTTTCGGTAGTAGCCAGCCAAGCCCATGAAACTTCTGATTTTAGCAACCGAGCTTGGGGTAGACCACTTTTCAACAGCAGCTATCTTCTTAGGGTCCACCGAAATTCCTTCTCCTGTGACAACATGGCCAAGAAAATCTACCTTGTCTAGAAAGAATTCACATTTGGATAGCTTACCATAACTTCCTTTCTCAAAGTTCCCAGAACTTTCCTGAGGTGCCTCCATGCTCCTCTTCAGTCTTCGAATAGATCAGAATGTCATCGATGAAGACAACGACAAACTGATCTAGGTATTCATAGAAAAACCTTGTTCATAAGGTTCATGAACACAGCAGGAGCATGTCAGTCCAAAGCATGACCAAGAATTCAAACTGCCCATACTTGGTGTTGAACGCCGTCTTGGGAATGTCCTCTTCCTGACTGATCTGATGTGTAGCCGGATCTGAGGTCAATCTCGAGAAACACCTTGGCTCCACTGAGTTGGTCAAACAGATCATCAATC
>JANAVB010002795.1:10704631-10874631 GCA_029216955.1 Iris pallida
CTACGTCAGGCATGTAAAAAATTCATTGACATCAGTAGAGTTGAATTCAATTTCTCTACCTCCAACACATGAATAAATACCGCTCTCTACAACTTGTAAGTTACAGTAAAACATGCAAACGCATTTCATATATATTGTCGACGATCTCGAAAAAGTCAAAGAGTAGATTTCAAAAGTAGTGACATACTCAGAAATATAGTAAAGTTGACATAGCGACCAACAAATATCTCTATAAGAAAAGTTGTCAAACTAGGCAATAAAAATCTGCAAATGGAAAGTCTAAATCATAGTCATCGTCATCGGTAGGACGAGCGGAACTAAAATGCTAACTGGTTCATACTCAGTGGAGAAGGATCCAGCAGAGAACCACTCTTGGAAGATGGTTCTTCCTCTTGTGGTGGAGTTTGGGTGCCATGAGAATGAATTTAAAAAGAGAGAATACCTCAACAAGAAATTGAGAGGGGAAGGAGAGACTACTTCCGAGCTACGAAGATCCGCGACGGAGGGAGAAGGAAGGCTAGGAAGTAGTGAAATTTTACTTTGAGGAGGCTCTCGGTTTGTGAGATGGTGAAAGAAGGAGGTAAAAACGAAGTAAATAGGCTAGGGCTGGCTGCTGTGTTCTAGAAATTCGCACCGGCTCCATCTGAATTAGGTCCGAACTTGTATTTCCAATGTCATTAATACTATATAATTGATAAACTTCAATGTATGACATTCATACTTCTTCATTTAATAATTTATATTACTTTGGGTTAGCTATAGGGGCCGGAACCCAGCTAGCAGTAGTCCGAAAACTAGTATACCATGGCGCTTCAGGCTATTTTGCCTTATGATAAAGGACCCTTTCGGCTTGTACCCAAAATAACGTCCATTAATAAAGTTCAAAGTTTTGAGTTGTAAATTGGTTTACTAATCATACTACATTATGAATCTAAAAATTCAAGTATGCCGAGCTCTCGACGCAGATTGTTAAAGCGGTCTTCAGCTAGTGGTTTTGTGAAAATGTCTGCTAGCAGATGATCTGTGTCAACAATTCTAAGCAATATTCCCGTGTTGTTGGTGATCACGTAAAAAGTGATGACGAATCTCTATGTGCTTTGTGCGTGAATGACATACAGGATTCTTAGTCAGGTTAATAGTGCTAGTGTTGTCACAATAAATAGAAATCTTACTGTAGTACAGATTGTAGTCTTCTAAGGTTTGCTTCATCCACAAAATTTGAGCATAATATCGTCCTACGGCTATATACTCAGCCTCAGTAGTTGATAGTGCTACAGAATTTTGTTTCTTGCTAAACCATGAGACTAAGGCTTTTTCTAGGAAATGACACGTACCGCTGGTACTTTTACGGTCTACTTTGCATCCTACAAAATCTGCATCTGAGTAACCTATCAGATTAAAGGATTTGGTTTTAGGATACCATAAGCCGACTGTTGAAGTTCCCTTAAGGTATCGAAAGATACGCTTAACGGTACATAAGTGTGATTCCTTAGTATTTGCCTGATATTGTGCACAAATGCAGACACTAAATATAATATCAGGGCGACTAGCAGTTAAATACAATAACTACCAGTCATACCTCGATACTTACGCTGGTCGACAGGTTTACCACTTTCATCAGTGTCAAGCTTTGTTGATGTAGCCATTGGAGTTCTGATTGACTTTATATTGTCGAAGTCGTACTTTTTCAGTATGTCATTTGTATATTTTAGCTTGATTGATGAATGTTCCTTTTGAGTGTTGTTTGATCTAAAGTCCTAGGAAAAAGTTCAGGTCTCCCATCATACTCATCTCAAATTTACTCTGCATACATTTAGCAAATTCTTGACAAAATTTTCATTAGTAGATCCGAATATGATGTTATCAACATATATTTACACAAAGAATATCATCATCTAAAGACTTGATAAATAAAGTAGTATCAACTCTTCCTTTTGAAAAACCATTTTCAAGTAAGAAGGCACTTATGCATTCATACCAAGCATGAGGTGCCTGTTTGAGTCCATATAGTGCTTTCTTAAGTTTGAAGATGTGATTAGGTTTTTGAAAATCTTCAAAATCAGGGGTTGTTTCACAAAAACTTTTTCTTTCAAAAATTCGTTTAAAAATGCACTTTTCACGTCCATTTGAAATAATTTAAATCATTAAAACATGTATATACACAAAACATGCGGATAGCTTCTAGTCTAGCAACATGAGCATATGTCTCGTCATAATCAATACCTTCTTCTGATTATAACCTTGTGCCACTAGATGTGCTCTGTTGCGTAGAACTTGTCCATCTTGTAGCGCCCCACTTTTGATAGGCGATGGACTTTAATATGCTTGCGCTGAGTCGGATCGGCCGAGAACTTAGATGGACATCTAACTCGATCGCTAAGCTTGGTAAACGATAACACCTTGCAGCATCGATCAAATCGATTTGGACGGATGTTACGAGAATCGATCCAACTAATGGAACGACTTTTGTTAGAATAAGTCCAAGATGCAGCGGGCCGCGCCTCGGCGAGTGAGCTCTATATAAGAGTCCCTTCAACGAGATCGGACCGCTGTATTTTTCTTGGAGCTTTTGTCGCTGGGTTTTGATGAAGTGCTTTCGTGTCATTTTTCTGGATGCAATTTATGAATTTCGAAGCAAAGGAATAAAAAAGAAATCCTAACTAATTATTGGTGCCATTGTAGGAGCTCACGTAACTAAAGCTTGAACGTTGCGAAGCGCTTAGACGGTCGACACTCGAAGAACTTGGTAGGTGATTCGGCCCCTTCTTTTCTACCCTGTCCCGCAAACAAATTCCTTTGCCTCGAGTTCATTCAAATTGACGATGCCAAGTTAATTGCATGCCAATCCACTAAGGTCAAGAACTCGAAAAAAATGTATCGATTTAGAGTAATCTACTCTGAAAAATACAAGTTTCTCACATAAACCAGAAAGTTTAAGGTTCTAGTAAAAAGATAGACTATTTCACGTGCTGCAAAATAATATGAAACGTCGATCGTGGGTTATGATGCCTCGGACAATTTGGTGCCTACGGGACGCTAAATTGGGAGTACGGCTTGGGAAAATGAATCGTTGCACGAGTTGGGAGAAATGATAATGTCGTTCAATACTGTCCGTGCTATACAAAACTGTGCATATATTAAACTGTTCACGCATTGGCATGGTCATGGACAGCTTGTGCACAAGTTAATTTTCCTCGAATCGGTATCCGGGGCATCGGAATCGAATTGACCTAGGGGAATGAATAATCGTACTTCGGTACTCATGCATTGTGGGACCGTCAATCAGGCTTGCAACCTAGACTGAATGGGCCGAAATGCCGTTGAGATAGTCCCACGTGGTGTGTAACACCAATGACCGCGCATATAAGATAATAGCATGCTCACTTATTGTCTTATGCAGGTAGTAATATTATCTCTATTTTTATGCAGGGACGAGCACGGCCGTGGTAAGAATTGGAATAAATTGCTATGTTTCACTGTATGCTTTATTACTCAAAGATGGCTATCGATATGAACTGAATTTATTTAGTTCTAAATAAAAAGACAACTCTAAAGCATGCCTACCTTAACAATCAGAGTCGTTTTAGACGAGTGGGTTCGTCTCGTCCACTTAGCAAGTGTGCTAATCTCCTCCCCCAATTTTCCCAGGTGTGGCAGGCGCTCTAAACTAAACCTGAAGTACGGAGAGGCGTTTTGAAGCTCTTTATATGCTGAAGTATTTTGAAGCCAATTCAATCGACGGCTTAGTATAAAGAGGCGAATGTATTGAACGGCAAGCGTTAGTTCAGGCAACTTGTCGAGTATATTTCTTTCTGTTTTCAATAAATGTAGCCTTAACGGCATCCAATATAATTACGACTTGCACTTCGTTGTAAGCTATGAATGAAAAGCAAATTTTATCTTCCTATACTGCGTCTTATATTCTGATGTAATTTGTGAAGTTTTAACTTGGCGTATTAATGTGAAAATCAACGTAACGTTCTTGTCTTGTACAAGTGCAATTCCAGACTCGTACGGCATTACGCCTTAGCGAGGACGATCGAATCGACAAAATAATACCGGGAACGAACGGTTTGTCGACTCGGGGCGTGACAAATTGGTATCAAAGCACAGTTATATTTCTTCGATTTTCGAAAGATATTTCATTGTTGGAATGTCCGTTGCGATGGCTCGATTGAATGCTTGTCGACATGCTGCGTGAAATAAAAGTTCCATACAGGTAAGCCCGTAGATATTTTTGAAAAATACTAACGGGTTTACTCTGTTTTGTAGGAATGACTAAGAAAAAGAACAATCCCGGCACAACAACCCTAAACGTAGATAGTACGTCGAGCACAAAGAGTGGCCCTAGCGAGACGACTATGGAGAAAATACTACAGTTGCTGGAACTGCAGCAGCAACAGCTTCAGATGCAATTCAAAGCCTAATTTGATGCACAGCAGAAGCAGATGGACGCCCTGACTCAGATAGTGAGCAAGATGGCGGGCAATACCAAGGCAATGGTTGTGGTACCCGAGGAGAAGCAAGGTGATCAAGATGAAGACGAAAAAGAAGAAGCTCAACCACAAATGAAAGATTTTTCTTCCTTGTTCAAGGCAAAGGAGTTCCGCAAGATAAATCCACCAAAATTCAACGGCCGAACAGATCCTGATGTGATCGTGGGGTGGCTCACGGAGATTGAGGACCTGTTTAATCTGCTTAGCATTGAAAGGTCCCAGAGGGTAACTTGTGCGACGTTACAGCTACAACTGAGAGCTTACGACTGGTGGGCAGCTAAGAAGCAAGAAATCTACGAGGCCGATACCGACACCACGATTTCCTGGAAAATGTTCAAGGAAGCTTTTCTTGAACAGTACGTTCCTCGCGCCGTCCGTCATAAAAAAGAAGACGAGTTCATGATGTTGCGATAGGGAAATATATCTGTCGACGATTATGACTCGAGCTTCTCGAAACTGGCAAAGTTTGCCGGCGCCTTCCTGTCCAACAAAGAAGCATGGTGTGAACATTTCCAACAAGGCCTAAATGACGAACTGCGAAGAGACGTCATGAATCAAAGGTGTCGAACATACCGTGAATCCTACGATGCCGCTCTCGATAGTGAGCGTGTCTTTGGCCGCATATCGCATAGAGCCGTGTCTGTTGTCCGTAACCACTTCAACAAGCGTCCTAACGCCGGGTGATCGGGAGTATCAAAACGTCCAAACAGATTTGATGACCGAGGCCATGGCAGACAACACTGTACCAGGTGCAATAGACGTGGGCACCGAAGCACCGATTGCATCACGAGATCTTGCTACAAGTGTGGCGAGATAGGCCACATAGTTATATTCTATCCGAAAAATGTTCCAAATCAACCCAACCCACCAAGGAACGTTCCGAATCAACATAAAGCCCGATACTATAAGGCACAAATGCGGTGCCCGTCAACCCCAGAATCAACGCCACGAAGCTCAAGGCCGAGTTTATGCCTTAACTCGGGATGAGGCATTTGCGTCCGATACTGTTATAACAGGTATATTACTCTACAAAAATACCTGCTCGAGTCTATTCTATTTGGGTGTAACGCATAGCTTTATATCTGCTGATTATGCGAAAGAAAATAAAATAACCATGCAATCACTAGATATGAATATTAGCGTTAGCACTCCGTCGGGAGTCGATATGCCTGCGAACTTTATTTGTAGTGATGGCCATATTTGCATCGGGGGGAAATATATCCTCGGATGTCGTCGTACTAGACATCAAAGAGTACGACATAATCCTGGGCATGGATTGGTTGGGCGCTTGTCATGCAACGATCGAGTGCGCGGAGAAGAGAGTGGTATTTCGTCTTCCTGGCGAGACAGAGTTCTCATATTCGTGCGGTACGGTCTCGAAGATGGCAATGATGGTATCGGCAATCTCGGCGAGGCGTATGCTGCGTTCCGACTACGCGGGATACTTGGCAGTTCGAGACACGCGAAAGGATAATACAAACACAATACAGACTGATATTATGGCAAATTTTCCTGACATTTTTCCTGACGAGATGCCCAGGATGCCGTCGGATCGAAAAATAGAATTTAGCATCGACACCTTTACGGATACACGGCCGATATCAAAGGCACCTTACCGAATGGCCCCAGCAGAACTGAAGGAGCTGAAGGTGCAATTACAAGAGTTGTTAGACCGCAGATTTATTCGCCCTAGCGTTTTTCCGTGGGGAGCTCCCGCATTATTTGTGAAGAAGAATGATGGATTGCATCGACTATCGGGAACTCAACAAGGCGACCGTACGGAACAAGTATCCTTTACCACGAATCGACGACTTGTTTGACCAACTGCAAGGCACATCAGTATTTTCAAAAATCGATCTTCGTTCAGGCTATCATCAGTTGAAGATCATCACTATCGCTAGATCTGTGACTATTGAGCTCATCAAAAGTAACGTTAATGGATTCTTCAATAATCATAGATATTTTATTGAAAATTATATATCTCTTACTCTTAGCAGCATATCCGAGAAATATTCCTTCATCTGCTTTAGAGTCGAACTTTTCCAAATTGTCTTTGGTGTTCAGGATAAAACAGCGATATCCAAAAACTTTAAAATATGAAATATTTGGAATTCTTCCAAACCAAAGTTCATAAGGTGTTTTCTTCGAGATATGTCGAATTAATACCCTATTTAAAACATGACAGGCTGTACTTATAGCTTATGCCTAAAAGTATTTAGGAAGATTATACTGATTCAGCATGACTCTAGCCATCTCGCTTAGAGTACGGTTCTTCCGCTCCACAACACCATTCTGTTGAGGAGTTCTAGGATAAGAAAACTCGTGGTAATATCCACTATCATCATAAAACTTTTTGAAATTAGTATTTACGAATTCGCCACCATGATCACTTCGGATACGAATAATCATGAAGCCTTTTTTGTTTTGTACCTTTTTAAAAAATATCTAAAATTCAAAAATTGTACCACTTTTGTTTGATAAAAAGTAAACTCAAGTAAAACGAGATAAATCATCAATAATAACAAAGGCGTAGAGCTTACCGCCAAGACTAGCGACTCTACTAGGGCCAAACAAATCCATATGTATCAACTACAAGGGTCTTGAAGTACTTACAGCGTTGATGGATTTAAATGTAGACCTAGTTGCTTTGTTCTTCTCGCAGTCAACACATACCATATCTCTCTTGAACGGTATCTCAGGGAGTCCTTTTACCAGCTTTTTGGTGCTTAGTCGTGAGATAGTGTCCATATTAGCATGTCCTAGCCTCATATGCCACAGCCAGCTTTCATCTAAGTTTGCGACTAGGCATCTTCCTGCATTATTAGTACTCTCTAGAAAGAAAACATAAATATTGTCTTCTCTAATCCCTTCATATACGGGATTATCAGATGACATATCATATATTGTACATTTATTTTTTATAAAATTGATGCCATAACCATTATCTGCCAAGTGACTTATGCTCAGTAGGTTATGTTTCAATTATGTAACTAGATAAACATCTTTTATTACATGATAAGGAGATATACCAACTATGCCATTTCCAATGATATCACCTCTCAGATTGTTTCCGAAGGAGGCGTATCATTCTTTCTTCATCGATAGCATGGCGAACAAAGCTGCATCACCAGTCATGTGCCGCGAACATCCGCTATCGAGGATCTACTTGCTTTTAGCATGAGAGGGTTGAGGGTCCACCTACAAAACAAGTAAATGAATCATTTGGTACCCATTTACTGAAGGGTCCATATTGATTAGTCTTAGGTCTCCAAATCAGTGTGTGATTGTCAACAAGCTTTCTTGATAGACAATATTGTAATATGTGCCCATGAGTACCACAGTACGTGCAAGTAAGTTTTAAAAATGTGTTAGTTGATTTTGTGTTGACATGCATATGTGGTTTCTTTGAAAACCTATATGTGAAAGCATGGTGATATTCGTATTTCTTGTGTGTTTTCTGTGTTTTAGTCCTCTTAGGTGTATGCTTAGCATTAGGACTAAATTTTGAAGAACAGATGGCAACTCTAGAGGGGGTGAATAGAGTATATAGAGAAAATATCCAATTAAAAATTCAACTCTATCACAAACAAAACTAATCAGAGTAAATACGGAATTTAAAGTGAGACAAGAGAGCATACGCAAACACAACCGATTTTAACCTGGTTTTCCTCGTGAGGACTAGTCCAGGCCTGAGAACTCTAGCTCAGGATTAAATCCACTATTTGTGAAATAGTTTACAACCCGTGCCTTTTTTCAGAAGAGCACGTCAACTTCTTACAGAGGATCGCAGTGGCGATTTGCTCGGAATTTTCCAAGCGACTTCTTCAACTCTTGCACAAGACTCCTAACTGAGAGATGCTGAGCACTCGAGACTTAGGAAGCTTGTGGCTAGTAGATGGGAAGGGTATGGCTTATTTGAGCTTAAGAGAGAAGAGAAAGAAGATTGGATGGTTTGAAATGAGAGAATTCTAGGCCTATTTATAGGGTTTTTGTAGACAGAATTCGGCCAGAATTCGGGTAGAAAATTTCAAATATTTGGCCGTTGGACAACTAGCAACCAGCTAACCCTAAATTTTAGGTTGCTGATTTTTAGGGGACAGAGTTCGGCCCGAACTCTGTGTGGAGGCAGAGTTCGGCCCGAACTCTGTCTCCAGCACAGAATGGTTTTAATGGACCAATGGGCTTATTTCTGGATGGTGGAGTTTATGGATCTTTGGGTAGGCTATAGGTCAAGTCTCAAGAGCTCAGCATGACACAGTTTACAACAGTCTAGACTCAATAAAAGTATAAAATACAGACTCATATACAACTGAATTGTAAAGACTGAGCTGTGGTCTGACTTGAGCTTGATGTAGACGTCGTGTGTCGTATTGAATTATTACAAATATTATTTAGTCAATGTTATCAATATTTGGTTGACTGTGACTTTGTGTCAACAATCTCCCCCATATTGATAATTGATAAAATAATAAATGTATATTCAATATTCATACCTGGACACAGTCAATGACAAAAGCATAGCTCCCCCATAATCGGTGCCGAGCTAAACAAGATAGCTCCCCCGTAAACAATACGTTGAACCTGTTGGCCTGATAAGGAATATCTTCCAAAAGCACAAAAAGCACATATACCAAAAAATATAAACAGAATATACACATAACTCTCCTTTTGGCATTTAGCAATATGAGATAGATAAATTATAACTGGCAAAACACACATAAAGTAGAAGAAACTGCATATAAAATAATGACCAAGAGTCATAAGAACTGATAATAGATCTACCAATGTCTTAAAAACATAAACCATAATGAGTCTACTACAAACCAAGTACATAAAAGTAACTAAAACAGAAAGCAAAAGCATAATCTAAGATCTCCAGTAGCAGCCTCAAGTTAGTCCAAAACCATCAACGAGCACGAGAGGCCCGGCGTCGTCCGAAGGATCAGTAAAGGAGCGACGTGGGTCCACAAAAGCCGAGTCCGGATCCATGTAGCGACGAACCCAAGGGTCATCAATACGAAAACCCTCACGATCGGGATCTCGCTCCATAGGAATGGGCATGGAAGGAGCGCGAGACATGGAATACCGAATGTCATGCAGCGAGTTGCTGATAGCACTCATCTGCAATGTGGTCCGATAGTCCAGCTGAGTCCATCGATCGTCCTCCAAAGTGAAACGATCTCGAAGCATGGCCTGAAGCGACTCAAGAGTGGCCGGAGGAGGAGGATCCTGTCCGAGAGAGGGGCATCCGGCTCATCCTCAGAATGCTCAGACATGACCGGAAGCCAACGGCCGCATGAAGCCTCCTTGCCTTGGAGAGAAATGCAGGGGCAGGTAAGAAAGGACAATCATGAAGTGGTACAATAAATGCACGAAGGACCATAGGAAGATATAGAGGATAAACCAAGGCTCGTGGTTTCTTCCTACAGTTAATCATCCAGTCCATCATGGTACGTGAAGATTAAAAGGAATACGATAGTGGGATGATACAAAGCTGATATTTCAAAATAAGTAACTTCATCGGTGGAGCCGGCTTTGGGTAAGATAGTGTTAAAAATAATTCGATGAAGTTCATAGTAGTAAGGGTTGAGATGTTTGGCCATAAGCTTACGAGGGCAAATGTTAGGGGCACATAAATCTGCCTTGAAGCTCTCAAGGGAAGTTCCATCTAGAAATTGGAACGATCGAGCTTCAACAAGCTTATCCCAAGTATCGAGATCTTGAAGTTCAAGATACTCGGCCAAATCAGAATCAGCAAAGGCGATGTCAATGCCTGCAACTCGTGAATAAATGTGAGTGTCATCATGAGTTAAGTTGCAGTAGAATTTGTATAGCGCTACGATAGATGACGAAATTCGTAGCAACTAGCTCATCAATACAAAGATCACAAAATATAGATTCATATTGTGAAAAAATTATGAAGTTTATGGGGTGTCCCGTAAACACCGGACGTGTCCAAAAATCACTAAACCAGTCATTTGATGCGTCTAGTGATATAAAAAGTTGGTTGTCGTAAGTGTTTGGATCACGTGGACGTGAAGGGTTGAACAACGGATGGGTGGTTGTTGTTGTTCAACGGGTTGCTCAACGGGAGGAGGAGCACTCGACAAGGATGCACCCTCGGTCCGAGGTCTCTTCCCACGGTTGAGCAAGCGAGGAGCCATAGCACAAAATAGATAAAACTGAGATAGAGAAGGAGAGTGAGTTATACCTCAAATAATTGATGAACAGTGAAAGAGAATTGGAAAATAGCCCTTCTCCTTGAGTTTGGAGAAGAATGGAGCACAATAGAGAAGAGATTATGGTTAGGGTTTTGAGAAAATAGTGGAGGAGAAGTGGAGGAGGTGGTAAGAATGAAGGAGAGGGAAGAGAAACCGAAATAAAGGTGAGGGTTTCTCTTGGTCGGATTCAATTTTGACCATTGGATCAACAATGAGATCCACGGCTGGAACAGTCCCCGATTCTGGAACAGGGAGGCCGAACTCGGCCCGAACTCTGGTAAGGACAGAGTTCAGCCCGAATTCTGGGTCCTTGTCCCAGAACTGAAATCAGGCTAAAAGGATGAAATATTGGTTAAGTATGGGAAAAAATAAGATATAAAGATAAATGTTTAAAAGATTCAATAAACCAGATAGTAGAAGTAGAAGGATAGCAATATAAATTGAAAAATTAGCATGTCAGCAGGTCATAAATCAAAATGTACCGTATAATAAACAAGGAGTTAAATCATAATTCAATATTTTGAAGTTGCCATGGGTTAGCTGCAGGGGCCGGATCCCAGCTAGCGGTAGTCCTGAGGACTAGTGCATCGTGTCGCTTAGGCTTTTACGCCTTGTTGTCAGAAGAGCCCTTTCGACTTGTACCCATAGCAAGTTCATTATAAGAGAATCACAATATAATCGATATTTACGCAGGTGTATTTTAATTTATGACAGCTTCATCTAAAATTCCAAGTTCATGATAAAGGAAATTGAAGCGCTCTTCGGATAATGGCTTTGTGAAGAAGTCTGCTAACTGGTGATCAGTGTCAATAAATTCTAAGTTAATCGTGCCATTTTGCTGATGATCACGCAAAAAGTATGTCGTATCTCAATGTGCTTCGTGCGTGAGTGACAAATGGGGTTCTTAGTAAGATTTATTGCACTAGTGTTGTCACAAAAGATTGGAATATGCATGAAAGATAAATTATAGTCTTCAAGGATTTGCTTCATCCATAGAATTTGTGCACAACAACGCCCAGCTGCTATGTATTCAGCTTCTGTTGTGGATAGTGCGACAAAATTCTGCTTCTTGCTAAACTAAGAGACTAAAGCCTTTTCTAATAAATGACACGTACCGCTCGTACTTTTACGGTCGACCTTGCATCCGGCGAAGTCAGCATCAGAGTAACCAATGAGGTCAAAGGATGTTGACTTGGGATACCAAGGCCCACTGTAACCGTACCCTTAAGGTATCGAAAGATACGCTTAACTGCGGTCATGTGTGATTCCTTAGGATTTGCTTGATATCTAGCACACAGGCAAATGCTAAACATTATATCAGGGCGACTAGCAGTAAGATAGAGTAAACTGCCTATCATACCTCGATACTTACGTTGATCTACGGGTTTGCCGCTATCATCTGGTTCAAGTTTGGTTGAGTAGCCATAGGAGTGCTGATTGGTTTGACGTTATCAAGGTCAATTTTTCAGCATGTCCTTTGTATACTTCGACTGACAGATGAAGGTTCCATTTGACATTTGTTTGACTTACAGTCCAAAAAGTAGTTGAGCTCCCCCATCATGCTCATCTCAAACTCGGTATGCATACACTTGGCAAAATCTTGACAAAGGGTTTCATCAGTAGAACCAAAATAATATTATCTACTATATTTGTACTAAAAGAATAGTGTCTTTGAAAGATTTTATGAAAAGTGTAGTGTCAATTTTCCCTTTTGAAAAACCTTTCTCAAGCAAGAAGTTGCTTAGCCGTTCATACCAAGCTCTAGGGGCTTGTTTGAGGCCGTACATCGCTTTCTTTAGCTTGAACACGTGGTCGGGAATTTATGATTTTCGAAACCAGGGGTTGTTTTACATAAACTTCCTCCTTAATAAAACCATTCAAGAAAGCACTTTTAACATCCATTTGAAATAATTTGAAATTTTGAAAATTTACAAATGCACAGAGCATCCGAATGGATTCTAATCTAGCAACAGGAGCATACGTCTCATCGTAGTCGATACTTCCTCTTGGTTGTATCGTTGGGCTACTAGACGAGCTTTGTTGCGTGTGACTGAACCATCTTCATTTACTTTGTTTCTAAAAACCCATTTAGTACCAATAATCGAGTGATTAGCCGGTCTAGGAACGAGTTCCCATACTTGGCTCCTCTCGAATTGGTTGAGTTCTTCTTGCATAGCAGAAATCCAAAATTCATCATTGAAAGCTTCAGAAATATTTTAGGCTCAATTTGTGAAATAAAGGCAGTGCTAGCAATAGAGTCTCTTAATGATGATCTAGTAGTTACTCCTCGTGAAACCTCACCGATTACCAAATTTTCTGGATGTGATGGCTTGAAAGAGAATTTCTTAGGCAAGCTTTCCAGAGAATTTGTTTCGGTTGTGGTGTTCATTGGAGTAGACGTTGATGGCTCAACATCATCATCAAGAGTAGCTGCTGCACTGTTATCTTCATCAAAAGTCACATTTGTAGACTCTTCCACAATTAAAGAGCGTTTGTTAAAAACTCTATATCCCTTACTCTTGGCAGCATAGCCAAGGAAAATACCATCGTCAGCTTTGGCATCAAATTTGCCTAAGTTGTCTTTGGTGTTAAGGATAAAACATCTACATCCAAAAACTCTAAAATAAGAAACATTTGGGTTCTCCCAAACCAAAGCTCATAGGGTATTTTCTTCGTAATAGGACGAATAAGCACCATATTTAAAATGTGGCATGCTGTACTGACAGCTTCAGCCCAAAAATATTTCGGAAGTAAAAACTTGTTCAACATAACTCTGGCCATATCGCCAAGAGTCCTATTCTTCCGCTCCACAACACCATTTTGTTGAGGAGTTCTTGGACAAAAAACTCATGATCAAAACCATTAGAATCACAAAACCTTTCAAAATCAGAATTTTCGAATTCGCTCCATGATCACTTCGGATTCGAGTAATCATGTAGCCTTTTTCGTTTTGAACTTTTTGACAAAAATCTTGAAAACCGAAATAGCATCACTTTTATTTGCAAGAAAGAAAACCCAAGTAAATCTTGAAAAGTCATCAACAATAACAAAGGCGTAGAGTTTTCCACCAAGACTGGCTACTCTACTAGGGCCAAATAAATCCATATGGAGTAGTTGTAAGGGTCTAGTAGTGCTTACAGAGTTTATAGAATGAAAAGATGACTTGGTTGCCTTATTCAACTCACATTCGGCACATACGGTGTCCTTTTTGAATGTGATGTCGGGTAAGCCTCTAACTAGCTTCTTGGTCGATAGCCTGGATATGGTATCCATATTGGCATGACCAAGACGCTGGTGCCATAGTAGTCGTTCATCTTTAGGCAAATAAGCATCTACCTGCATGTTAGTATTTCCAGACAAATAGAAAAATAAATATTATCCTCTCTTACCCCTTCAAAAGCAATGTCTCCCGTTGACCTATCATAAATAAGGCATTTGTTTTGTCCAAAGTTAATGTCATAACCATGGTCAGCAAGATGACTGATGCTGAGCAAGTTATGCTTTAACTCGGTCACTAGGCAGACATCCTTTATTACGGGAGAGGGAAGATAGCCAATAATACCATTACCTATAATATAACCTTTTAGGTTATTACCGAAGGATACATATCCTTCTCTCTTCATCGATAGTGATACGAAAAGATGTGCGTCTCCCGTCATATGTCGCAAGCATCCACTATCGAGAATCCACTTACTCTTAGTTGAGGAGGGAAGGTCCACCTACATCAAGAGTAGATGTGACCTTTGGTACCCAAGTTCTTGAGGGTCATGAAAAGTTAGTTTTTGGAAACCATGCATATCTTTCTATCTACTAATCTTCTAATTCTATATTATGGTGATATGTGTCCATGTAAACCACAATAAGTACATATAGCATTCCTATTTACATTAGGAGCATGCTGATGATGTCTATAATGAGGAGAAGTATGATGATTAGCATGATAGATGACTATGCATAGAGTGATGTGGAGTGGCATGGTGATATTGTCTATGTGGAACATCAAGTAATATGGAGTAGCATGGCGATAGTGTCTATATGGAGCAGCATGGTGATGATGCCTATATGTAGAATGATGTTGATTGTGTCTTTGTGCAACATGGTGATAATTGTATCTATGTGTAACATGATAATTTTGTGACATATGATAATTATTTCTACGTGTATGTAGTTTGTGTCCTTTGTGAAAGTGTGTGTATATGAAAGCATGATTACGTGTTGTAGATGGATGATGTGGATGACTAGCATGAGAAGTGTTATTCTTTGTGGGTGTCTCATGAGATTGGGTTTGAGGTTGAACAACCTGTTTTCCCAATTTAGTCTCTAATCTCTTAGAGACAGCCTGCAGTTCAGTAACCTTAGCATTTAAACTATATCTTAGTCATAGAAATCTTGTGTCTACTCTTTTCTTCAGCAAGCATCGTGTTGAGTGTTGTAATTTCTTGTGTTTGTTGCTCAATACGTGTTTCAGCATCATGAAGGCTTAGTTTAAGCTTCGATACCTCATCTGTGACTTCCGTGGGTGAAGTGTCTCTAATGTTATCAAGCAATAGAAAAAGTCTTTGAATTTCGACTTCATGACTTTTGATTTTGTCCTTGGCGTGTTTGTATTTACCAATGATCTTTTTGTGATCATCGAGTAAATCGGTGAAAGCATCGCCAAGTTCATCAAAAGAGAAGTCGTCAAGAGTTTCGTTTGATACCTTATCGGATGTTGCCATTAGGCACACATTAGCCGTATCTTGAGGAGAGTCCTTTTCTTCCTCGGAGTCACTAGCTTCGCTTTCATGCCAAATGCTTGTGTTGGCATATTTCTTTGAGGAGGTCTTCTTGTATGGCTTCTCATAGCGGTTGCTCTTCTTCAAGAATGGACAGTCTTTTCGGACGTGTCCAGTCTTCTTGCAACCATAGCAGGTTGGCTCTTCTTCGCCATCTTCTTGTGGTTCCTTCTTCCTTCGATTGAAGCGAAGGAATTTCTTGAAATTGCGGACCATAAGGGCTTGATCATCTTCTTCTGAGTTGTTGTCATCCGTCTCTTCGGGTTCAGCCCTCCGTCGGTGAGCTTTGAGTGCGATCTCCTTAGCCTTAGGAGCAGGCTCTTCGAAGTCCTTGAGGTCAAGCTCATGAGTCATTAGCTTTCCCATCAAGGTCTCCATGGACATGGTTATGAGATTATTTCCTTCAATGATGGCTGTCACCTTAGGGTTCCAAATTTTTGGTAGCCCCCTAAGTAGCTTGCGAATCTTCTCGTGATTTGAATATTGCTTGCCGAGTGAAGACAGGGGGTTGATGATGTCGAGGAATCTTGTGAACATTTGCGTGATCGTCTTGTTTGGCTTCATCTTGAAAGCTTCGTATTCTTGAGTGAGACGGCTTATCTTGGATTCCTTGACTTGGGTGGTTCCTTCATGCGTCACTTTTAGGAGTTTCTACACTTCGTGAGATGTGGTGCATGTAGATACCCTGTTGAACTCATTCCTGTCTATAGTACAGAATAAAGCATTAATAGCTCTCGCGTCTAGACTTGCCTGTTTTGTCTCCTTGTCAGAATACTTGTCATGTGATTTCTCAACAAGATCACCGTTGACAACTATTCTGGCGGGCTTTTTGTAACCGTCAGTGACGACAGTCCACAGGTCAAAGTCTAGCGACTTGAGATAAACTCATCCTTGTTTTCCAACACGTGTAGTTAGTTCCATCAAATATGGGAGGCCTATGAGTGGACTATCCTTCACCGTGATTGGAAATCAAGGATTGTGTGGTTGCCATGGATCAGCTCTAGGATGTAAATCCTTGCAAAGAGAACAGAGCTCTGATACCAATTGAAGAACAGATGGCAACTCTAGAGGGGGTGAATAAAGTTTATAGAGAAAATATCCAATTAAAAATTCAACTCTATCACAAACAAAACTAATCAGAGTAAATGCGGAATTTAAAGTGAGAAGCAAGAAGCATACGCAAACACAGCCGATTTTAACCTGGTTTCCCTCGTGGAGGACTAGTCCCGGCCTGAGAACTCTAGCTCAGGATTAAATCCATTATTTGTGAAATAGTAGTTTACAACCCATGCCTTTTCTTCAGAAGAGCACGTCAACTTCTTACAGAGGATCGCAGTGGCGATTTGTTCGAAATTTTCCAAGTGACTTCTTCAACTCTTGCACAAGACTCCTAACTGAGAGATGCTGAGCACTCGAGACTTAGGAAGCTTGTGGCTAGTAGATGGGAAGGGTATGGCTTATTTGAGCTTAAGAGAGAAGAGAAAAGAAGATTGGATGGTTTGAAATAAGAGAATTCTAGGCCTATTTATAGGGTTTTTGTAGGCAGAATTTGGCCAGAATTCGGGTAGAAAATTTCAAATATTTGGCCGTTGGACAACAAGAAACCAGCTAACCCTAAATTTTAGGTTGCTGATTTTTAGGGGACAAAGTTCAGCCCGAACTCTGTGTGGAGGCAGAGTTCGGCCAGAACTCTGTCTCCAGAGCACAGAATGGTTCTAATGGACCAATGGGCTTATTTCTGGATGGTAGAGTTTATGGATCTTTGGGTAGGCTATAGGTCAAGTCTCAAGAGCTCAGCATGACACAGTTTACAACAGTCTAGACTCAATAAAAGTATAAAATACAGACTCATATACAACTGAATTGTAAAGACTGAGCTGTCGTCTGACTTGAGCTTGATGTAGACGTCGTGTGTCGTATTGAATTATTACAAATATTATTTAGTCAATGTTATCAATATTTGGTTGACTGTGACTTTGTGTCAACAAATTTAGGCTGTGTCACAAGTATAGCCTGTTTGCCTAACTTGATTTCTAACTTTTTAGAAATCGCATAAGACTCTTCATATTTAGCGGTCATATTAATGAGTCTTTGCTCTGTGACTAAGTGCTTCTTCTTCTCTATGTCATATACTCTTGTATCTTGACATAGTCTTTCTTTCTTTTCAATTTTGAGGATAGCCTCATGATAGTCTATTTTAAGCTTGGCTATCTCTTCCATGTTACCGGTAGTAGATGTCTCTTTAATGTCTTTAATGAGACTAGACAGTCTAGCTACTTCGGTTGTGCATACCTTAACCTCTTTTCGAGATTGCTTATACTTGTCAAGCACATTTCTGTATTCTTCAATTAGTTCGCTGAAGGCATTTTCTAACTTATCGAAAGTAAAATCATCAAACAACGGATTTGAGGTTACCTTATCAAAAGCCATAAGACAGACATTTGCAGTGCTGTAGGGTCTATCTTCTTCCTCTGATTCACTAGCATCATTTTATACCAGATACTTGTATTAGCATACTTTCTACCAGTTTTGTTCTTCGGCTTGATCTTGATCTATCATATGGACTGCTTTTCTTTGGAGTTGGGCAGTCCTTCTTCATATGCCCTGACTTTTTACATCCAAAGCAAATTGTTTTTCTTCTTTCCGTTTATTTCTCTTTCCGTTTATTTTCTCAAACTTTAAGAATTTTCTGAAATTCTTTACTAGCAGGGCTTGTTCATCACCACTGGATGATTTTTCATCAAATCTTTGCATGTTGATCTTCTGGCTTGAGCTTTGAAGGCGATTGATTTCTCTTTTGGAGTAGCTTCTCAAACTCTTGCAGATCCGCTCAGGGTCTTAGCTTGCCCATATTTCCAGAGTCATGGTTGAGATCGTTTCCTTCAACATTGCTATTGCTTTTGGGTTCTAGTTCTTGGTTAGAGCCCGTAGCACTTTTTTGATCTTCTCATGATTACTGTAGTCCTTACCAAGAGATTGCAAAGGAATAGTAATATCATGGAAACGAGTGAACATCTGTGTAATTGACTCGTCGGGTTTCATTTTGAAAGATTCATATTCCTGTGTTAGTCTGCTGATTTTGGATTCCTTCACTTGGAAAGTACCTTCATGAGTTACCTCAAGAAGTTTCCATATCTCATGAGATGTCTTACAGGTTGAAACTCGATAGAACTTCGTCTTGTCAATTGCACAGAACAGTGCGTTGATGGTGTAAACACCCTAAAAAAATTTAAATTTTTTATTTCCAATTTAGGTATTATTGTTGTTTAGAAGCTTTTGATATATGTGCAAACTGAGTTTAAGAATTTTTTATTAATTATCAAATATTTATACAGGATAATTAAAATGGGAATATTTTCTTTTATTCTTAATTATTAATTTGTCTAAGAAATTTTTAGATTTTTCTGAACTTTAGAGATCCAACATATAAAGAAATTATAGGTAACATATGTTTTCTCCAGATTATGTAATTGGGTACTTTTCCAAAAATAAATAAATATTAGATTACTTTAGAAAATTTCATATTATTTGTATTTTGGGAAATCTTAGATTTTATTAGATAAATTTTAAATCATTTAATAGATTTTATTAGATTAATTTTAGATTATTTAAAGTATATTTGTAGATTATAAAATAGACTAAAAAAGGCAATTTCTCGTGATATCCGAAGATCTCGCGAGTCACCCATGCGCTAAAACCCGCGACCCCCCTTACTACCCGACCCGAAAGTCCGTGTATATATACACAGAAGGGACGATCGAAACCCTAAAATCCTTAAACCCATGCCAACCCCCTGGCCGCACACCTCCCTCCTCAGCGTCGTCGTCCAGGCCACCATCGGCAGCGCACACCGCGCAAGGCCGGCCATCGCAGCCTGAACTACAGCAGCAACAGTAGCCTGTGCTTCCGACTTCGCGAGTAGGTAACTCCTTCATCTTCGTATCGTTTTTCGTTCCGTAAAATCCTACGCATAGACAACCTAACCTAGTTCAACTGTCTTCAAATAGATTTGGTTGGATCGTAGTGTATGCATCGTAAATCAAGCCTAAAATTTCCGAAAAACCTATTCGAAATTGAACAATTTTGCAGTTACAGACCTCATATTGGAAGTCAGATTTTTGTCAAAATAGTGATCGACTGGAAAACCTAATTAAAGAATCTCATAGAAACCTATAGGGCTTTTAAATGCTTTTGAAGTTTCTGATTTCATCCACTGTGCACCAAGAAAACCGATGTTAAAATTTCAGAAAAATAGTTTTCAAAACAATTAAAATTTTAGAGAAAACCTCCGATACGACGTACGTCCCGCCAAACCGGGCGACATGGTCACGAATCGAAAGCATCGAAAGGTGCGTATCGACTTCGTGGACGTGTGGGCTTTGACGGAATTCAAATTGATCGCATGTGCGCGACGAATTCGATACGTATCCGTCAAAATTTACCTTATCGGCCTATTTGTAAAATTCTCAATTACTTTGTGCACGTTCATCAAATCGAGATAAAACTTATGCCAGCAGGACCGTATCATCTTTTTGGTCTTATACGCCAAGTTTGGTTCGATTCTGAGAAGGTCGACCGTAACGCTATTTTGGCGGGCCCGCGACCCGCTCTAACGGGCGAATTTGTGCACGGCTCATCGGAATCCAAAACTGGACATACCATTGGGTTCGTCTCCTCAAACTAGACCTGTAAACATATAGTTTGACAAATTTAGAGATCGCAGGTTCTGGCACATATTTGGTGCAAAACGGGTCCAACGGCGGACATCGTTTTGACCCAAAATTACGATTTTGCCCGTGTTCCAGAATTTAACTTTTGGACAAGCATTTCCTAGGCATATCTTTTATTCTAAACTTGTTCGTGATGTTTGTTGTAGCATTCGGAGTCATCTGCGGGATTTGGCTTTCTTGATTCGTTTATTTGACGGTTCGAGCTACTGGATCATTTCCTTTTGTACATAACCTCATGCAAGATACCTTGCCACCTTACTCTGTAATTTACATATTCTTATTTTAGTTGTTATTTTTAGCATTTCTTATTTGTTATTATAAAACTGTGCGTCCAAGTCACACTTGGGTGCAAACGACTCTATCGGTCGTTTTTGCTTTTATTTATCTCTCTTGCATCGACTTAGCCTAGTGACCACCCATTGTTGATGAGGTATTAGTATATCTCATACGGCCTTGACACTTACCTTACCATGTATTGTGAGTCCCATATAGGACACATACTTGCATAGTCGACCGGCCACCGATACGTATGAGGCATGCGACAGTTAGGAGTAACTGCCAATAGAATTGCATGCTAGTGGACTTGGCAGTTACTAGAGGGTCATATGAGTCATGGATGTGACTCCACTAGGCATGGGGTGGGAAGAACAGTTCCTTGATGCATGGGCCATATATTAATTGCTATTGAACCTGAAGCTCCGCTAGAGACGCAGGTTCACCTTACTATTACTGATTCCCGCTGACGTTCATGGAGCATTATGGACGTTTTCTTACTGATTCTCTCTGACGTTCGTCGAACGTTATGGACGAAGACTGGTTCCCGAAGGAAGGGACGATGCCACTACTATACAGCCCGAGTGCCCATATGTGAAAGATTATTCTTTTTGCATATTCACTATAGTACGGTTAGGTACCCTATTGCATGCATCCATTATTTTCTATTATATATCACAGTTTATATGGCAAGGTGTTTTCTTGCATCTTGTTGCGTCCTTCTGATGACATGGTTATCTCTCCAGGTGTGTGCTATTGTCATTCGCAGGTATTCTAGCCGAGGTCGTGATCTTCTCTATTCATTCGGAGATGACGTGTCTTGGGTCTTTCTTTGCTACTCCCGCCAAATTATTTTAGTTTTCATGTATATTTTTTCCTTACTTGTTGGTAGTAGATTTGTCTCCGCCTAACATATTGTACAAAAACTTATTACAGTTGATTATATAATATCTTTTTTTATAATTGTGGATGAGATTAGATTACTCTTGGTTTACTGCATTTTACAGCTTATGTATTCATACGAGGTTTCCATATATTGGAGTATACTTCGTATGTATACAGCTGGCATATCTATGTACCTAGTCCTACGTATTTTGGGACTGGGGCGTTACAGATGGCACGTGCATCTAGACTAGCCTTTGCTTTTTTTGCCTCTGTATATTTATCATGAGGCTTGTCTGTAAGTATGCCATCAACTACTGTAGGTGTCGGCTTCTTATAACCGTTAATAACTATAGACCAAAGATCAAAGTCAAGAGACTTTAAAAAGAATGTCATTCGTGTTTTCCAGTAAGTATAGTTTGTTCCATCAAATAGTGGGGGTCTATTTATGGATTGCCCTTCACCATTGAATATTGATTTCACAGCTGCCATATATACTCTATAAGGTTATATATTAGAATATAACCTACTCTGATACCAATTGTAGGACCGTTGAGCGCCTCTAGAGGGGAGGTAAATAGAGTGAGTGCGAGTGCAGCAGAAAATAATCACCAATTAAAAATTAAAAGCAGATAACTATGGCAGTGAATAAGAGACAATAAATAAATATAGCAAGAGATCAGAGAATCAAACTCAGTAGACACCGCGATATATATGGTTTTTCTCTTAGAGAACTAATCCAGTCGCCGGTACTCATGCCTGTTGTTAATCCACTATTCACAAGCTAATTGAGAGCTTATAGTCTCTTTACAATACCGTACTTGGTGACAAGTGTACGACCGACTTCACAACACCGTGCTTGGCGACGAGCGCACGACTGGCTCCGAAAAAAATGTGTTCTGAACTTGAACGACCTCTTTACAACTCTGACAACCAAAGACTTTAAATCAAATAGATGTTACTGACTTTGGCTAAGAGATGTATAGGTGGAGTGTGAAAGCTTTAGATCAATGAAAACACTATTGGATATAGATAGAGAGAAGAAGATGAATTGATGAGTGATTTGAAATGAGAAATTCTCTTCTATTTATAGGTGGTTTTGAGGACCGAACTCGGACAGAGTTCGGGCAAAGATTTCGTAAACGAACGTTGCATGCAGATTTAGAGGCAACAAATATTTGAATTTGAACTGACCGAACTCGGACCGAACTCGGCCAGAGTTATGTCTAAGTTCATCCAGTACTTAGAAGAATGTTTGGTCCAATTCTGTTTTCATAGAATATATAATATTTTTGGTAGAAGGAATTTTGGTGGATAAGCAGGCTTTTCGGATAGGTGGACTGTGGATAACCTAAGCCAGCAATACCCAGTCGATTTTATAATTTGTATCCTAGACTCAATAAAGATAAAAAATACATAATAAATTGTAAAATGACTCAGACCTATTCCAATACATGAACGCTTAGAAATGATGATTGACATGTTTGCAAATGTTGTAGTACACTTTGGATATTGATTTCACTTGACATGAAATGTTAGCAGCAATTTGTATATTTTGTGTATTAACTTAAGTCATTGTTGATTTATCAAAATCGGGTGTGACCATTTTAGAAATGGGCCAACAAAACCTATTTAACAAAACATGTCCTCTTCTCCTCCGTTCCCTAAAGAAATATTTCCAATCCCATTGACCTAGAAAATGAAACAAAGAGAGAAGGGAAAAGTGAAACGAGTGCTCACAGAGGGCGACCGTTAGAGGAGCGAGGCAAAGCGGTGGGTCGAGCATCGGAGTGGGTGCAGCGCTCGAGAAGTTAGAGGAGCCGCGTGGAGGCTCTGGCGGGTCGACGACCAGATGGTGAAGCGGCAGTCGCGGCGGGAAGAGGGAGACGGCGGGGTGAACCTGGGGTCACGACGGAGGAGGCTATCAGGTAGTGGGTGTCAGATCCGGGGTAGAGATAGGTAAGGGGTGTAGTGGTGTTTGGGGTTTTATTTTCTTTTGTGTTTTTGGGGGATGGTGGTGGTGGTGTTGGCCACAGGTGGCGGTAGTGCGTGGAGATTTTTGGTTGGCTTTTTGATACGTGCAGAGGATGTGTCACGCCCTGAGTCAACAAACCATTCGTCCTCGTTGTTATTTTGCCGAATCGATCGTCCTCGCTAAGGCATGATGCCGTACGAGTCTGGAATTGCATTCGTACAAGGCAAGAACGTTATGTTAATTTTTATATTGAAACGCCAAGTTGAAACTTCAGAAATCACATCAAATTGAGACGCAGTATAGGAAGATAGAAATATGCTTTTCATTCATAGCTTACAACTAAGTGCAAGTCATAATTACATTGGATGCCGTTGCGGCTACATTGATTGAAAACAAAAGAAAACATACTCGACAAGCTCCCTGAACTAACACTTGTCGTTCCATACATTCTCCTCTTTTACATAAGCCGTCGATTGAATTGGCTTCAAAATACTTCAGCATAGGAAGAGCTTCAAAATGCCTCTCCGCACTTCAGCATCAGTTTAGAGCGCCCGTCGTACCTGGAGAAATTGGGGGAGGGGATTCACACTTGCTAAGTAGACGAGACGAATCAACTCGTCTAAACCGACTCTGATTGTTAAGATAGCATGCTTTAGAGTTGTCTTTCTATTTAGAACTAAATGAATTCAGTTCACATCGATAGCCATCTTTGAGTAATAAAGTGTCACGATCCGTACCCGTTTTTCGGATACGAGACGTGTCCAAGCCAGCCTACGCCGTAGAGTCGGCAATAGAACGATGTCAAGCCCGTAAGAAATAAATGCTCAAAGTATAACATTTGCTCTCATTCACATTTCTAAATTTGTTACAAATTTCAACATTATAATAAAAGAAAACAAGATTTTACAATTAATGAAATTGAAACAACTGCTATCTATTTTAGGTTTCTGTCTGCAAGTAAATCCGAATCTCCCAAGCTAAGTGAAGCCACAGCTAAACCTAAAAATATTGGTTTCCAGTCAGAAATGGAACAAGTACACAAACCGATGGCAATGCGAGAACACAATAGAATTAACAAGACATGAAAATAATATATGAGATGTGAAAACTGGAAAGTACTGATGACATGGCACGGTGTAGAAGAAAAGAAAAAATAAAAAGATATCTACCTATGTGGTGTGAAATATCCTTTTCGACATGTGAACGGCTAGGGGATAAATCCGGCACACTGCACGTGTCGTGTGCAGCTGCTATCAGGCAAGAATAGACATTTTGGGAATATTTCTGGGTAGTCCACATATCTACTAAGATATTTCCCTCCCGACTACTCGTGTGACGAACGTGTCAACAAGCAGCAAGATATATGTATAGACATGAAATAAAAGACTACTATGAATCGAAAGCAATCAGAAAGTGTACTTGTCTGAGGTCCTTAGCTGGTGAAACCAATAATATTATACCACTCAACGAGCCACAATCAGTCAACACATGCAGAAGTCTCCAGATGCTGAAATAAACAGTACCAACATTCTCATAATAGTCAAATTAGCTAAGATTACCTGTCCTTAAGTCCAATTCTGGACACAGGGGCAAAACGATAATTTTGGGTCAAAACGGTGTCCACCGTTGGACCCGTTTTGCACCGAAAAGCGTGCCAGAGTCAACGGTATCTAAAGTCGTCAAACTATATGTCAACAGATCCAGTTTTCCGATAGAACCCACCGTATATCCAAAGTTGGATTCCGGTGGGCCGTGCACAAAATCATCCCGTTAAGTCGGACCGTGGGGGCCGCAAAACGGCGGTCTGATTCAACTGTCTCAGAATTGGACCAAACTTGGCATACAGGACCAGAAAAATAATCGGTCCTGTTGGCGCAAGTTTTGTCTCGATCTGACGAGCATGCACGAAGTAATTGAAACTTGCACAGAGGTCGATACGGTGAATTTCGACGGATACGCATCAAATTCGTCGCGCACATGCGACCAATTTGAATTCCGTCAAAGCCCACATGTCCACGAAGCCGTTACGCACCTTTCATGCTTTCGGTTCGCGACCACGTCGCCCGATTGGCGGAACGCACGCGTGGATGAGTTTTCTAGTTTTTGTTATTCTGAAAAACTGATTTTTTCCAAACTTTGAAACTGAATAATTTTGCATATAGTGAACGAAAAATAAATCTACGAGAAAGGACTTGATCTCCTACAGGTTAGCTATAAATCTGTTTAAAACGATTTTGAAATATCGCTTTATTCTAGTCGAATTCGAACTCGAATATGGGGGTTTGGGACAGTTTCGAAACTCAAAAGTTGAGATTTTTCTCGGTTTTGAAACTCGGTTTCCATTGCGCACGAAGCGAATTAATTCAAACTTTTTGAAGGGGATTATAAAGGGTAAGGTTGTGTTCATACCAGAGTTCGTAGCTCGTGAAGCCATCCATTATCTACGACGAATCGTCGCTGCAAACACATCCCTGTGGTCCAACTGCTGCTGTGCAACCGCATTAGTGCGTGCGGCCCGCGCGCACGCCTACTGTTTGCTGGCCGACCGTGGCCGCGCGGTGGCACGCGCGCGCGTGGGGAAGGCGCCCAGGCGTCGAGGAGGGTGGCGCACGTGGGTTAGGTATCGAGGAGTTAGGGTTTAGTCGAAGACTTCCCGTTCTCTCTCGATACTCTGTTATGTTCGGTTGATATCTATATGTCATATATATCGGTTGGGTGCACTGTGGGGCTCGGCCTATCGGCTGGAATGTTGTGGAATTGGTATTGGGCCTGGGGGGTCTGCTGGTTCGGTAGGTGGGTTCACTGCTCGGGTCTGCTGAGTATTGTTGCTGCTCTTTATAACTTCTTTAACCTTTTCTTTCTCTTTTTCTTCTTTTTCTATTCCTGCTTCTTTTTCCTTTTTCTTTTTTTTTATTTCTATTTTCTATTTTCTATTTTCTTTATCTAGTAGCAAATAATACATATATATATATATATATATATATATATATATATATATATATATATATATATTTATATTCATATATATATATATATATATATATATATATATATATATATATATATATATATATTATAATATATATATATATATAATACATGTACATTTATACATATATTTATACACACATAAATATATTATATATACCCACTATACGTATATTTTATTTACATAAACATACACATATATTATATATATATTATATATACAAACACATACATACACATGTATATATACACATATATATTTTTCTATATTTCAATTTAGCATCACAAAATATTAACAAGTACATATACATACACGTACACATCTATTTTTTATACATTAATAAATTCTAAGTAAACCTCAATATATCTCTTTCTAGAGTAGGGCCTATATAAATATGAATATATATTTATACATTTGTTTGACAAATACAACCAATAATAATATATTATTATAATAACAACCTCAATAACAAAATAATAATAACGAAATTAAATAAACCAATATTGGGGTATATACCATTTAAATCGATTAAAAAATAAATAAAATATTTCAAAATTTTCGGGAAGGGGAGCTACAAATCTACCCACCTTAAAAATAATTTCGTCCTCGAAATTCTAACTCATAAACATGCCTAAAATTCAAAAAAAAGAATAAATCCACTATTACCACAATCTTCTCAAATTTTATTTCTCCGAATTATTTATACCTCCTCCTAGTTATTTCGTAATTACGAATCCTCGAGGACTTCTACCCACCTTTGGTCACGCTATCCTCACAACTAAAATCTATAATCTTCTAACTTGTTGCTAACAATCCTACCAACATATACCTACTGCATATGACCTCTATAATCCTCTTATATCTATCAAATAACCCAAAATTTAACAAGTAGCAATTTACACAAGTAGCTAAAAAATATTAATAAATTCTAGTAAGCATGGCCATTCGTCACTCTGAAATAGGAAGGACGGGGAGGTAAGGAAGAATAAATGAAAGCAAATATGAAGTTCCAAGAGCGGTAGAGTATCCAACGATACAGCTAAAAAGAGTTTATGAACCGTTGACTTGTTTGCTAGATTGGGCTACTCTAATCCAGTTACTTGCTAAATCGAAGGACTCTTCATTTCTTAGGGGGCTTGGAATCCATGTAATACGGAAATTCTGTTCTCAAAATTAATCCAAACAGGGTTCCATAACAGAGCGGAATTTGAGAAATCAAGATTGTGATTTTTTTTTCTGTGGCTATTTAAACACACGAGCAAGGATATAAATACAATACAAGATCGTATCGCAACTCCCAGGTAGATGGAATAAGGGTTACGAATGGCTTCACACTCTAAGATGTGGGGACTACACAATAGATATAGGGACCTATTTCCATTAGTTCGGTCTTATAGTCCAAATACGGTGGTATGCATGGATGGGTTCTACTGGGTCTTAATGGGTTCTCTATTTGGACATCAGTCGTTGGTTGGATGAACATTAGGTTTCAATCAATATGGATTGGACAAGATCCCAATGATAAGACTCTTCTACTAGATTAGGGTATCCTAGAATAGGTTTCTATCCAAGGGTTGAGCTAGTTGCTCGTCAAGTTGGTTAGATAGGTCCCTCAAGCCCAAAATGTGCCTTCAGTGACTTTTGTGTTTAAGTAGCACAAGAGTTCTCTATCAAGGGGCACACTAGTGGCGTGTGCGTAGTGGGCTTCGAGTAGATCACCACCACATATTGGGTCGAAGGAATTGAGTCAGGGTTGAGGCTCTAGTAGAAGTCGGAAAGTATACCGGTATTGTAGTAAGGGTTATAGCTAGTCCTTTTAACCTGAAAGTCGTAGCATAAAAATAGAGTACAAGGGGATGATTTTGAGTGGGACATGATATACCTAGGTAAGGGTGGACTCGTCTAGATCTTGCATATAAAATTTGTTGGAAGATAACAGCTGGTCTCGTGCTCCGAATATTAATGGCACGACCGGGGCACAACATGATCTAAATGGAAAGTGGGAGTCCATGGGGCACTAATTATTATCCTAATGAAAATTATTCTAATCAATCGGTAATCCTGGTATATCCTAAAAATTTTAGAAGGCTTACAGTCTACCCACCTTAGAAGCTAGGACAGGGTTTTAGAAATAATGAGGTTAGAGAAATTCTAAAGTTTGGATATTGTACCTCGACTCTTGTTAATGAAGAATAAGGCACGACGTACGGGATACGGTAGATATAAGTCAAATCAAGGGTCATTTCTCAATAAAGGGAAAATGAGTGTGTACAATGACACACGGTCGATAAAATAGAATGATCTACTTGTCCAGTATACAGGAGTTATCGACAGGGTAACCAACTCTAAGGCACATCATATGAAAAGATTTCTAACAACTGGGTCATAAATTTCTATTTGTGTCAAACCTGCCAGACTATTGTCACAAGGGTTCTAGTTAAACCAAGCTTCAAACAAATAATTAGGGGCTCACAACATTTGGTCTCTGAGAATAAATAGCCTCCTGGGTTGGCATTTGATCAAGGGAAAGATCCTAATCATTTTCGGACTCCAATGACCAGAAGATCATGATAGTAGGTTTAGGTTCGGAGAGAGGACGAGTAACTGAAGGCAAGGTTCTAGTCACCTGGCTGGCCGATGGTAGTTACCATTGTGTATACAACTATCATAGCCATGGAGATACTTTGTATCTATCTATCAATTACGAGCTTTCGTCTTTCTAATCAGTGAAAGACAAAACAATAAAGAGTTCAAGGGAGATGTCACTGAATACAATTACGTGATTCAAAGGCGAATGTATAATTCAAGAGAAATTGTCAATGCAGTTGTGGCTAAAATCCTGGATACCTTTATATCTCAATCCACGTCGGATAATTAAATGAAGAGCGAACCAAATGCATCATAGTTGATCAGACCGTAATACAATGATTCTGATTAGACAATATGTTAGCGGGCGTCCCCAATAAACATATGTCTTGAATCAAGCTCGATAAAAGAGTAAGCTTGCAAAAACTAGGCTGTAATTGCAGCGTTGGTCAAAATAGTCAAAATACAAGTACGCGAGATTTTTGAAAAGAGATACAAGTAGTTCGAGTTTTGAGAGAATTAAAACCTTACATGGTGTCATTGCTTATATAGGCATCCTACTATCTTCTATCCATAAGGCCTTAGTCGACTAATGGGTTATGGACTTTTGAATTCTGTATTCTAAGTAAACCTATTGGTGTCAGTCAGTTACCTCGTCAATGGATCACAAGGACCACGGAAGACCAGGTTGGGAGTCATGCTACCGAACTTACAGAACTTCCACTAGTTTTGGCTTTGGATAATCACGTCTAAAATTATTTTACCGAGAATTATGCCTCACCCATATACTCCGGCCGTGGTAACACTTGGTTCTATGATTCAGATGTGATATGCCATCAGGTACTCCACCTTATATTGACATAAGGGCCTAAAGAGGTCAACGAGGACATAGTCTTAGCAATGTTCCATAAACTATAATTCTTCGAGATGATTTCAATTCTATGGGTTGTGCCTCGCCAGTGCGCTGCTGGCTGCAGTGAACCCACATTCTCCACTCTCAAATAATTGATGACAGTGCGTTGCTGTCTAACCATTATTAGTTAGCTAACATTCTTTTAACTATATCCATAAAAATGCATGAGCTTCTAGAGATTTAAACAAGTTGACTAAAAATAGAGCGTAGGTATTTGTCCTATCAGTCACAACATTTAAAATAAAAGATTTAACATGGAGGAAATAATTAAAAACGAAAGAAATACAAATATTCTAGTATTTATTTCATATGCATTTCAAATTGCTGAGGGAAACTTTGAACCAAATCTACCTCGAGATTTGTATATGAATAGCATAATCAGAAATTATAAATCAGTTCCTTACAACAAAATAGAATTTAAAAAATAAGCAATTCTAACTCATGATATAAGATTTATGTCTAATAAAGCAAAAAAGAAAATTGAACAGTTTATCAAAATTAATGCCTTAATTCTAGGCAAGCCTAACATACCAAGCGAATAGCATATCCACATTGGATCACATTGTCATATCAAAAGTAATAGTGTACCTATAGGGATCTAGCAAGCTATCTAAATTGCATGGCCTATCTAATAACCTTAACTACCCAACGGTCAATTTGAACAAGGGACTCCTAGTCCTAGTCATCTTCTTAATCAATTTAACTTAAGTTATGAATGAGCATTTTATAGTCGCAGGCTCGCAATGGTACGACTAACTTAAGTACCATCATGAGTTCACAATCTTTTGCGAAGACTGACCTGCATGGGCCACCACAAAAACTTGTCACGACCCGCACCCGCTTTTCGGATATGAGACGTGTCCAAGCCAGCCTACGCCGCAGAGTCGGCGGTAGAACGCTGTCAAGCCCGCAAAAAATAAATGCTCAAAGTATAACATTTGCTGCTCATTCACATTTCTAAATTTCTTACAATATTTACAACATTTATAATAAAAGAAAATACAAGATTTTACAATTAATGAAATTGAAACAACTGCTATCTATTTCTAGGTTTCTGTCTGCAAGTACACCCGAATCTTCCAAGCTAAGTGAAGCCACAGCTAAACCTGAAAAATATTGGTTTCCAGTCAGGAATAGAATAAGTACACAAACCGACGGCAATGTAAGAACACAATAGAATTAACAAGACATAAAAATAACATATGAGATGTGAAAACTGGAAAGTACTGATGACATGGCACGGTGGAGAAGAAAAGGAAAAATAAAAAGACATCTACCTATGTGGTGTGAAATATCTTTTTCGACATATGAACGGCTAGGGGATAAATCCGGCACACTGTACGTGTCGTGTGCAGCTGCTATCAGGCAAGAATAGACATTTTGGGAATATTTATGGGTAGTCCACATGTCTACTAAGATATTTCCTCTCCCGACTACTCTGTGTGACGAGCGTGTTAACAAGCAGTAAGATATATGTATAGACATAAAATGAAAAGACTACTATGAATCGAAAGCAATCAGAAAGTGTACTTGCCTGAGGTCCTTAGCTAGTGAAACCAATAATACTATACCACTCAACGAGCCACAATCAGTCAACACATGCAGAAGTCTCCAGATGCTGAAATAAATAGTACCAACATTCTCAGAATAGTCAAATTAGCTAGGATTACCTGTCCTTAAGTCTAATTCTGGATACAGGGGCAAAACGGTAATTTTGGGTCAAAATGGTGTCCGTCGTTGGACCCGTTTTGCACCGAAAAGTGTGCCAAAATCAACGGTATCTAAAGTTGTCAAACTATATGTCAACAGGTCCATTTTTCTGATACAAACCCAACCGTATGTCCAAAGTTGGATTCCGGTGGGCCGTGCACAAAATCACCCGTTGAGTCGGACCGTGGGGCCCGCATAATGGCGGTCCGATTCAACTATCGCAGAATTGGACCAAACTTGGCATACAGGACCAGAAAATGATACAGTCCTGTTGGCACAAGTTTTGTCTCGATCTGACGAGCGTGTACGAAGTAATTGGAAAACTTGTACAGAGGCCGATACGGTGAATTTCGACGGATACGTATCAAATTCGTCGCGCACACGCAACCAATTTGAATTCTGTCAAAGCCCACACGTCCATGAAGCCGTTACGCACCTTTCAATACTTTTGGTTCGCGACCATGTCCCCCGGATTAGCGGGACAAACGTCGTGTGGATGAGTTTTCTAGTTTTTGTTATTCTGAAATACTGATTTTTTCCAAACTTTGAAACTGAATAATTTTGCATATAGTGAACGAAAAATAAATCTACGAGAAAGGACTTGATCTCCTACAGGTTAGCTATAAATCTGTTTAAACAGATTTTGAAATATCGCTTTATTCTGGTCGGAATTCGATCTCGAATATGGGGATTTGGGACAGTTCCGAAACTCAAAAGTTGAGATTTTTCTCGGTTTTGGAACTCGGTTTCCATCGCATGAAGCGAATTTGTCACGACCTGGTCCCAATTACTTGGGTCGAATCGGATCATGCCCAGCCTGCACCGCTGTTGAGGCGGCGGCAGTAAGCTGTATCTCCATATGCAGGTAATCAACAACTCAATCTAATTTGCCACAATCTTTAATATTCGATAAATAAAAACTTGTTTAGTACAAAGTACAATCTTAAAACCACCAACTGAATAACATTGTTTTTAAAAAAAACTATCAGACTGAAAATAACATCTAAAAAGAAGCAACATCATCATCAGGTACGCCATCCTCAGGAAGCACATCAGGGTATAGCTCAGGGTCATAGTAGCTACTAATCAGTAGCTCTGCATCATCAGTGGAACCTATTGGGGGTGGGGAATCCAGTCAGGAAAGGAGCAAAGTACAATTATGAAAATTAACAATTTTACTAATGATTAGCAATTTATAATATTAAACAGTTTTGAAATAATGATTTTCAACTAAACTACAAGATAGTAAACAATGTGATTCGAGTATGTAATGACTATGACCGGTTTGGGATGATTTAATTGTATCCTAATGATACGGTCCGGCCTATCCTCGTGAAAAAGGAATAAGCTCGCACAATCAATTATCTATTTGGCTTTGGTCATAGAACACTACGCTACTCCCCCAATATCCCGAGTCAATCAGATTCAATCATTACTCTAGGAGAGAGTTACGTGTAATACAGTGGTTTAAACATGCAAGATTACTAACATTAATTAAACTGCGCATTAACATAACCATACTTGCCTTAATTATAACTGGATTCGAGATTGGTTCCGGGATGATGCTAGTACAGTCCTCGAAACCCTACAATTGAGAATTCCTGACTTAGATTTCCAAAAATTGCCATGCTAGATGTGCTAGTTATAATCTCTAAATTTGTCCTAGTCAATTTTTAGTCTTGATTTAGCTAACACAAACAAAACGCTTATTATTAGTGCGTTGCAATTAAGAAACATCAATTTACATTTAATTTCGAGAAAATTGTATTTATCGGTTTATTTGGAAAAACGTGGTATTTTATAATTATATAAAAACTAAGATTTTCCTTTTTAATGAGAAATACATGAATTTCTATTTTAAAATTACAACTTAATTTTCTAAGTGACAAAACATTAATCATTATATTCTTTTGAAAAATACAATAAATAATTATTATTTTATACTACGTTCCTATTACCAAAATCATCCAGAAAATAAAAGAAACATAAATAAAACCTAAGCTATTACAATCCCACAACCAGAATAGGCTAATGCCCTTACAAACCGATTACATAAATTTAAATAAGAAGAAAGTTTAGTTAGTCCAGAAAAATTATCCTACAATTAAATTTACAAAATAAAATAATAAACTAAATTAAATTTATTTTATGAGTCTCAGAATATTGGTTCATTCTTCAAAAATAGCTAATGCCTCAACGTCCGGACGAAACCGGTTTCGTTTGCAGTTAGGCAGGGCCCATTGACCAATACGGTCGTCGCCCAAATAAATCCAAATATTTTATACTTTTCGAAAATCATTTTAAAACTATACAATTAAATAGAAATTTTGGCAGCATTCCCTCTATTTTCGGGATAACCCAAAACTGGGAAACGCGCCAATTTTTCCTGCAAAATAAATCCCAAACCAGGGATACCCAAAAATATCCAATTTCACAAGTATTTCCGAAGTATACTCAGTAACCCAAAAACCATAGAAACTTATCACAGAACCAGAATCTTAGTTTTTGAAAAATCCGAAACTAAACAACCATCAAAAGTTCACAGAAAATGTTCTAAGAAAATCTCAAAAATCCCAAAAGTAGAACCACAGGAAATCCCAGAACTAATAATTCCGAGAACCCGAATTTAAACGGAATACCCGAACACGGAAACAAATCTCGAAAATCCCGAGATTCTGAAAATCCATCGCAAATGACCAGAATAGTTTTTCCGAGAAAACTCGGAAGTTTTGAAGTTCTGGAAATTGGAAACATCACCAAAAATCACAGAAAACATTTCAGAAAATCCGAAAACGTTACGTCTACCAAATACCGAATTCTCGTTGCGAATTCAGGACCAATTTCTCATCATAGACTAAAACCCAAGGGACAACTACTAAGATTAACAGAGGTTACCCAAACTTGACGGAATCTGAAGTGTAGCCTCAGACTCAGAACACGCAACTCCGCGGAAATGGAACCGAACTCGGGATCGGTCAACTCCGAACACACACACGGGACTGGCTACTCAGTGCTGTACACGGATCGGGGCTGCCTAGGACGGCAGAAACAGCGACGGGCGGGCTAGGGAGGCTGGCCGGAAAGAGCCGCGCAGGGGTCTGCCGGCAGGTCGGCCGGAGGGGCGGTGTGCGGCCTGGAAACTCGCGACGAAGGGCAGCGCTGGGGGCTACGGTGGAGAGTCGGGGTCGCCGCACTGGGAGACGCGCACTGGCGTGGGCGGCTGGAAATGGTCGGAGCTCGGCAAGGGTCGGGGCCGACGGGCTCGACGAGAATGGTTTGGAATTTGGGAAAGTGGGTTTTCGAGTAGTGGTGAAGAAAAGAGGAGTTTAGGGGTTTATATAGGTAGGAGGAGAGGGGGTTACCGGATCTGAAGGGGCGGAGCAGTTCAGGGAAAACCGACAGTCGCCGGAGTGATGGCGGCGGCGACGGCGGTTTCGGGATGAGAAGGGTCGGCTCTGAAGAGTTTCGGTTCTCAGACTCAACAGAGAGTTATTACTCTCTCTCTCTACCTAAAAATTAAGGAATGATTTTTAAATAATAGGCTAATGGGTTAACAACTAATGGGCTAAATAGGTTTCCAAGTTGAATGGGTTTAATAACCAAAGCTTAATGGTTTGGGCTTAAAACCAAAGGCTAAAATAATTGAGCTATAGAATTATAAATGATACATGACTTTCTTTAGAAACTTAAAACCAATGGCTAAATATTTAATCTAAGTAACATAATATTAATTAATTAGAAAATTACATGTTTTGATAAAATTTCCAGTTTTAATAATTTTTCTAAAAAATGAATTTTCCTAAATTAACAATTTAAATAATTAATCATATTAGCTATTAAAATCATATAAATAATTATCTGAAATTATGGGTTTCACAACCTTCCCTCCTTAAGAAAATTTCGTCCTCGAAATTTAAAGGATAAGGTTAGGAATTACCTCAGGTCTCAAACAAATACAGGTACTGCTCCCGCATCTCATCTTCTCGCTCCCAGGTAGACTCGCCTGGGGAATCGTGCCTCCACATAACTCTGACTATAGGAGTCACTGAAGTCCTGGTCCTCTTCTCGCCTCTGTCCAAAATCGCCACCGGCTTCTCTGGTACTGTAAGACTCGGTCCAATCTCCAGCTCCGAGTGGTCCAAGATGTGACTCGGATCCGGGATGTAGCGTCTAAGCTGCGAAACATGGAAGACGTTGTGCACGTCCTCAAGATTAGCTGGTAGAGCTAACCGATACGCCACTTCACCAATTCGGCTCAAAACTTGAAATGGTCTGATATATCTGGGACTCAGCTTCCCAGCTCTGCCAAATCGGATAGTTCCTCTGGTAGGAGAAATCTTCACAAAGACACTATCTCCTTCTTCAAATTCCAGTGGTCGACGACTGCTATCTGCCCAATGCTTCTGCCTGTCTTGGGCGATCCTTAGCTTGTCTCTAATTACCTTTACTTTCTCTGCTGCGTCAGTCACCATCTCTGGCCCCAGTAGTACTCTTTCTCCTATGTCGTCCCATACAAGTGGAGTGCGGCAACAACGTCCATAAAGAGCTTCAAATGGGGTCATACCAATGCTAGATTGGTAACTGTTGTTGTAGGAAAATTCCACTAAATGCAAGTGATCCTCCCAAGACCCTCCAAATTCCAAGACGCAAGATCTCAGCATGTCCTCTAGCGTCTGGATGGTCCTCTCAGATTGTTCGTCAGTTTGGGGATGATAGGCTGTGCTGAACTTTAGTTTTGTTCCCAAGCTGTCATGCAAACTTTTCCAAAAATGTGAGGTAAATCTAGTATCTCGGTCAGATACAATATTTACCGGTACTCCATGAATCCGGTAGATGTGCCGCATGTACAGTGCCGCCAACTTCTCGGTGGATAAACCAACCTTGAAGGGAATAAAGTGTGCCGACTTAGTCAGTCGGTCCACAATAACCCAAATGGCGTCCTTCCCTCCTTGGGATCGAGGCAGTCCTGACACAAAGTCCATTATTATATGCTCCCACTTCCACTCCGGAATATCCAGCGGCTGTAGAAGTCCTGCGGGTCTCTGTCTGCTAGCCTTCACTTGTTGACAAATCAAGCATCTAGCCACAAATCTGGATACATCCTTCTTCATTCCATACCACCAAACGATGGTACGCATATCTCGATACATCTTATTAGCTCCAGGATGTATGGAATACTGCGACTGGTGCGCTTCTTGTATCAGCTCATTCCTCAATTCACCAGATGGTACACACAGCCTCGTACCATTCTTCAATGCTCCGTCACTGGCGGTAGAAAATCCTTTAAGTGTTCCAGCCAGCACTTCATCTCTGAGTTTACAAAGCGTCTCGTCTTAGAATTGTGTCTCCTTGATTTTGTCCATCAGACTTGAACGCAATTATAACTGCATCATGGTTGAGTCAGCTCCAGATACATCAGCTTCTCGCCCCAGTTCCTTCATCTTCTCCTCAGGCAGTACAATCTCCAGACCAAGCTTCTCTATGTCCTCCAATAAGTGCCACTCCTTGGTCAAAAACATCGCCACTGGGTATCGACTAAGTGCATCTGCAACCATATTAGCCTTACCCGGATGGTACTGCAGGTCGATGTCAAAATCTTTCATCAGTTCCAGCCATCTTCTTTATCTCATGTTTAGTTCCTTCTGAGTGAAAATATATTTCAGACTTTTGTGGTCTGTATATATTTCCACTCTCTCTCCATAGAGATAATGCTTCCATAGCTTCAATACAAAGATGACTGCAGCAAGCTCCAGGTCATGTGTGGGATAATTCTTCTCATGGTTCCGTAATTGCCTAGATGCATAAGCAATCACTTTCCCATTTTGTTGAAGAACGCAACCCAGTCCTTTTCCAGAGGCATCACTGTAGATTAAGAAACCACCAGTTCCTGCGGGTAGCGCAAGGATTGGTGCAGTGGTCAGCCTCTTCTTCAGCTCTTCGAATGCAGCCTGGCAATCTTCCGTCCAAATGAACTCTTCATTCTTCCAAGTAAGCTTCATCATTGGTTCAGCAATTTTGGCAAAATCCTTCACAAACTTTCGGTAGTAGCCAGCCAAGCCCATGAAACTTCTGATTTTAGCAACCGAGCTTGGGGTAGACCACTTTTCAACAGCAGCTATCTTCTTAGGGTCCACCGAAATTCCTTCTCCTGTGACAACATGGCCAAGAAAATCTACCTTGTCTAGAAAGAATTCACATTTGGATAGCTTACCATATAACTTCTCCTTTCTCAAAGTTCCCAGAACTTTCCTGAGGTGTTCCTCATGCTCCTCTTCAGTCTTCGAATAGATCAGAATGTCATCGATGAAGACAACGACAAACTGATCTAGGTATTCATAGAAAACCTTGTTCATAAGGTTCATGAACACAGCAGGAGCATTTGTCAGTCCAAACAGCATGACCAAGAATTCAAACTGCCCATACTTGGTGTTGAACGCCGTCTTGGGAATGTCCTCTTTCCTGACCTTGATCTGATGGTAGCCGGATCTGAGGTCAATCTTCGAGAACACCTTGGCTCCACTGAGTTGGTCAAACAGATCATCAATCCGGGGCAAAGGGTACTTATTCTTAATGGTGATATTGTTTAGCGTCCGGTAGTCGATGCACATACCTCACAGTTTCGTCCTTCTTGGGTACAAACAAGACAGGTGCTCCCCAGGGTGAAGCTCCGTCTCGGATAAATCCTAAAGCCTTCAGTTCATTGATCTGATCCTTTATCTCATTGGCCTCCTTCGGGTTAACTCTGTAGCATCCCTTAGAAATAGGGAAAGAACCGGGAACTAGTTCAATGGTGAACTCTATGTCTCGGTCTGGGGGTAATCCGGGAAGACTATCAGGAAAGACATCCATAAATTCTGCTATAATAGGATGAGGAGGTCCGGATTCTTCTGTGATAGAGGTGTAGGTAACACACTCCATATCCTCCGGAGTTTAAGAGATTTCAAACTCCGGCTCTCCAGGTGGACTGAAGACTACACATCCTTTGTGACAGTCTATCAGCGCATGCTGCTGACTCAACCAGTCTATCCCTAGGACTACATCATAATTGGGTAAGGGCATCACAAGCAAAGGTGCTATGAATTGGTGGCCTGATATGGTGATAGGGCAATTACAGGTCTCAGTGATGGATAGGGGTCCTCCATCGGTCATGACTCTACAAATCTTCTTGCTAAAACTCGTATCTATGTGGTGTGCAGAGATGAATTTTGTGGATATGAAACTATGTGATGCTCTTGAATCAAATAAAGCTAAGGCAGGATAGGAATGCACATAAATGAAACCTGCAATAACATCAGCTGTAGGTTCCTGCTCTGGCTCTTGTTCCTCTGCTGCTAGGGCAAAAGCTCATCCAGTCTTCTGTTGATGCTGCCCAAACTGTTCTTATTGAGTGGCCAGAGGACCTTTCTGTTAAGTTGCTCCAGTCCGGTGTGCTGTCGAGGGGCAGTCCCTCACTTGGTGGGTGGCAGATCCACAGACTAGACAGTGTCCTAGTCTCTTCCTGCAGATGTTCACCTGATGACCTGGCCTCTTACAGTAACTACAGACAGGGATCTGCCTCTGAGGTGTTATGTCATTGTTCCTCGCCTGTTGGTGCTGCTGCTGGTGGTGAGGAGGCCGGTTGTTGTTGTTGTTGTTGTGGTTGGGCTTCTTCTGATTACCCTGGAAGTTATTAGTTCCAGGATAATCCCTCTTGAGCGAGCGGGTTGGCTCTTCTCTATATCTTGAGCTCGCTCCAGAATCTTTTCATAGGTCTTAGCACCGCCTGAGATCACATGGGTGCGGATCTCCTCTCTCAGCCCATGTCTAAACCTTTTAGCACGGTCTTCAGGGTCAGCCACCAGGTTCTTGGCAAAACGGCTGAGTTGGCCGAATTCTGTCGTATATTCTCCAACAGTCATATTTCCTTACTTCAGGTTCTGAAATTGCCTCTCCATCTCCCGCAACTCTGATGTTGGGAAGAACTTCCTCTTGAACAACCTCTTGAAAGTGTCCCAGTCAATCTGCCTGTCCTGGAGTCGGGGTTCATTCCGATACCAGGTGCTTGCTATATTTTGCAGTTGGAGTCCCACTGCTTCAGCCTTGAGGTATTTTGGTAGTCGAGCGACACTTAGGAGACGCTCCATGCTATCGAGCCATTCATCAGCATAGACGATTCCCTCGGTTCCCTTGAAGGGTCGAGGGTTCTGCTTCTTGAAACTCTCAATATCACCCACCTTGGCAATATGATTTCCATTAATTAAATGGCCTTAATATTACATAAATTAATCCTTAGATTTATGTTTACCTTGGCAGGCCTTGGTTCCTGTTGAGCTGCTTCTCCTCTCTCCAATGCAGCCATTGCCACACTATGGGCATTCTCCATGCCTTCTCTCATAATTGTCGTCTGCTCGCGATGAGCTTCAGCTTGAGTTCTCTGGGCTTCTAGTACTCCTCTTAGCAGACCTATGAGGTCGGTGGGGTCCACAGGCACCGGTGGGGCAGCTGGAGTGGGCAAAACCACAGGGGGTTGCATCTCCGTCTTGGAGGATGATGGGTCCGTCGTTGTATTATGGGGACGGTCGGCCAGCTGCCGAGGTGTAGGATCCGGACTTGATTGGGGAGGTGGGGTATGATAGGGTGAAGATACCCCATCGCCAGCAGGATTGATATTGTCAGTGGCCATTCTCTAGAAGGTTTAGGATATAAACATAAGCAAGGTAGCCTATCTATAATCAAACAAAAAAATATTTACTTATAATATATTTCGGTCCTATGTTGTGACAAATTAATGTTCTAGTGTTCTAAATATCTCTAAATAGGTTTTCCTAAGTTGTTGATAGACCTGCATGGGCCACCACTAAAAATATGTCACGACCCGGTCCCAATTACTTGGGTCGAATCGGATCATGTCCAGCCTGCACCGCTGTTGAGGCGGCGGCAGTAAGCTGTATCTCCAAATGCAGGTAATCAACAACTCAATCTAATTTGCCACAATCTTTAATATTCGATAAATAAAAACTTGTTCAGTACAAAGTACAATCTTAAAACCACCAACTGAATAACATTGTTTTTAAACAAAACTATCAGACTGAAAATAACATCTAAAAAGAAGCAACATCATCATCAGGTACGCCATCCTCAGGAAGCACAGCAGGGTATAGCTCAGGGTCATAGTAGCTACTAATCAGTAGCTCTGCATCATCAGTGGAACCTATTGGGGGTGGGGAATCCAGTCAGGAAAGGAGCAAAGTACAATTATGAAAATTAACAATTTCACTAATGATTAGCAATTTACAATATTAAATAGTTTTGAAATAATGATTTTCAACTAAACTACAAGATAGTAAACAATGTGATTCGAGTATGTAATGACTATGACCGGTTTGGGATGATTCAATTGTATCCTAATGATACGGTCCGGCCTATCCTCGTGAAAAAGGAATAAGCTCGCACAATCAATTATCTATTTGGCTTTGGTCATAGAACACTACGCTACTCCCCCAATATCCCGAGTCAATCAGATTCAATCATTACTCTAGGAGAGAGTTACGTGTAATACAGTGGTTTAAACATGCAAGATTACTAAGATTAATTAAACTGCGCATTAACATAACCGTACTTGCCTTGATTATAACTGGATTCGAGATTGGTTCCGGGATGATGCTAGTACAGTCCTCGAAACCCTACAATTGAGAATTCCTGACTTAGATTTCCAAAAATTGCCATGCTAGATGTGCTAGTTATAATCTCTAAATTTGTCCTAGTCAATTTTTAGTCTTGATTTAGCTAACACAAACAAAACGCTTATTATTAGTGCGTTGCAATTAAGAAACATCAATTTACATTTAATTTCGAGAAAATTGTATTTATCGGTTTATTTGGAAAAACGTGGTATTTTATAATTATATAAAAACTAAGATTTTCCTTTTTAATGAGAAATACATGAATTTCTATTTTAAAATTACAACTTAATTTTCTAAGTGACAAAACATTAATCATTATTTTCTTTTGAAAAATACAATAAATAATTATTATTTTATACTACGTTACTATTACCAAAATCATCCAGAAAATAAAAGAAACATAAATAAAACCTAAGCTATTACAATCCCACAACCAGAATAGGCTAATGCCCTTACAAACCGATTACATAAATTTAAATAAGAAGAAAGTTTAGTTAGTCCAGAAAAATTATCCTACAATTAAATTTACAAAATAAAATAATAAATTAAATTAAATTTATTTTATGAGTCTCAGAATATTGGTCCATTCTTCAAAAATAGCTAATGCCTCAACGTCCGGGCGAAACCGGTTTCATTTGCAGTTAGCCAGGGCCCATTGACTAATACGGTCGTCGCCCAAATAAATCCAAATATTTTATATTTTCTGAAAATCATTTTAAAACTATACAATTAAATAGAAATTTCGGCAGCATTCCCTCTATTTTCGGGATAACCCAAAACTGGAAAATGCGCCAATTTTTCCTGCAAAATATATCCCAAACTAGGGATACCCAAAAATATCCAATTTCACAAGTATTTCCGAAGTATACTCAGTAACCCGAAAACCATAGAAACTTATCACAGAACTAGAATCTTAGTTTTCGGAAAATCCGAAACTAAACAACCATCAAAAATTCACAGAAAATGTTCTAAGAAAATCTCGAAAATCCCAAAAGTAGAACCACAGGAAATCCCAGAACTAATAATTCCGAATACCCGAATTTAAACGGAATACCCGAACACGGAAACAAATCTCGAAAATCCCGAGATTCTGAAAATCCACCGCAAATGACCAGAATGGTTTTCTCGAGAAAACTCGGAAGTTCCGAAGTTCTGGAAATTGGAAACATCACCAAAAATCACAGAAAACATTTCGGAAAATCCGAAAACGTTACGTCTACCAAATACCGAATTCTCGTTGCGGATTTAGGACCAATTTCTCATCATAGACTAAAACCCAAGGGACAACTACTGAGATTAACAGAGGTTACCCAAACTTGACGGAATCTGAAGTGTAGCCTCAGACTCAGAACACGCAACTCCGCGGAAATGGAACCGAACTCAGGATCGGTCAACTCCGAACACACACACGGGACTGGCTACTCAGTGCTGCGCACGGATCGGGGCTGCCTAGGATGGCGGAAACAGCGACGGGCGGGCTAGGGAGGCTGGCCGGAAAGAGCCGCGCAGGGGTCTGCCGGCAGGTCGGCCGGAGGGGCGGTGTGCGACCTGGAAACTCGCGGCGGAGGGCAGCACTGGGGACTGCGGTGGAGAGTCGGGGTCGCCGCACTGGAAGACGCGCACGGGCGTGGGCGGCTGGAAATGGCCGGAGCTCGGCAAGGGTCGGGGCCGACGGGCTCGGCGAGAAGGGTTTGGAATTTGGGAAAGTGGGTTTTCGAGTAGTGGTGAGGAAAAGAGGAGTTTAGGGGTTTATATAGGTAGGAGGAGAGGGGGTTACCGGATCTGAAGAGGCGGAGCAGTTCAGGGAAAACCGACAGTCGCCGGAGTGATGGCGGCGGCGGCGGCGGTTTCGGGATGAGAAGGGTCGGCTCTGAAGAGTTTCGGTTCTCAGACTCAACAGAGAGTTATTACTCTCTCTCTCTACCTAAAAATTAAGGAATGATTTTTAAATAATAGGCTAATGGGTTAACAACTAATGGGCTAAATAGGTTTCCAAGTTGAATGGGTTTAATAACCAATTTAATGGTTTGGGCTTAAAACCAAAGGCTAAAATAATTGAGCTATAGAATTATAAATGATACATGACTTTCTTTAGAAACTTAAAACCAATGGCTAAATATTTAATCTAAGTAACATAATATTAATTAATTAGGAAATTACATGTTTTGATAAAATTTCCAGTTTTAATAATTTTTCTAAAAAATGAATTTTCCTAAATTAATAATTTAAATAATTAGTCATATTAGCTATTAAAATTATATAAATAATTATCTGAAATTATGGGTTTCACAGAATTAATTCAAACTTTTTGAAGGGGATTATAGAGGGTAAGGTTGTGTTCATACCAGAGTTCGTAGCTCGTGAAGCCATCCATTATCCACGACGAATCGTCGCTGCTAACACAGCCCATGTGGCCGCAACTGCTGCTGTGCAACCGCATTAGTGCGTGCGGCCCGCGCGTACGCCTACTATTTTCTGGCCGACCGTGGCCTCGCGGTGGCGCACACGCGCGTGGGGAAGGCGCCCAGGCGTCGAGGAGGGTGGCACACGTGGGTTTGGTGTCGAGGAGTTAGGGTTTAGTCGAAGACTTCCCGTTCTCTCTCGATACTCTGTTATGTTCGGTTGATATCTATATGTCATATATATCGGTTGGGTGCACTGTGGGGCTCGGCCTATCGGCTGGGATGTTGTGGAATTTGTATTGGGCCTGGGGGGTCTGCTGGTTCGGGTAGGTGGGTTCACTGCTCGGCTCTGGCTGAGTATTGTTGCTGCTCTTTATAACTTCTTTAACTCCCTTTTCTTTCTCTTTTTCTTCTTTTTCTATTCCTGCTTCTTTTTCCTTTTTCTTTTTTTTTCTATTTCTATTTTCTATTTTCTTTATCTAGTAGCAAATAATACATACATATATATATATATATATATATATATATATATATATATATATATATATATATATATAAAAGTGTACAGGTACATTTATACATATATTTATACACACATAAATATATTATATATATATATTTATATTTACATAAACATACACATATATTATATTATATATTTATATATACAAACACACATACATACACATGTATATATATACACATATATATATTTTCTATATTTCAATTTAGCATCACAAAATATTAACAAGTACATATACATACACGCACACATCTATTTTTTATACATTAATAAATTCAAAGTAAAACCTCAATATATCTCTTTCTAGAGTAGGGCCTATATAAATATGAATATATATTTTATACATTTGTTTGACAAATACAACCAATAATAATAATAATATTATATAATAACAACCTCAATAACAAAATAATAATAACAAAATTAAATAAACCAATATTGGGTATATACCATTTAAATCGATTAAAATAATAAATAAAATATTTCAAAATTTTCGGAAAGGGGAGCTATGTCGGGTTCGAAATTCTGTTATTTTGTACATCCTGGTATTTATATTTACATGCCTATATAATCAATATATATATATATATATATATATATATATATATATATATATATATATATATATATATATATATATATTTTGTGTATATAATCAATATACATATATATATAATCAATATATATATATATATATTTTTTATTTTGTATATAATCTATATATATATATATATATATATATATATATATATATATATATATATATATATATATATATATATATATATATATAAATAATTGGCATATAGAAATACCAATAAATGTTTTATTGATAATTGTACGTAGTGAATATTTCCTTAAATACCAATTATTTATATATATATATATATATATATATATATATATATATATATATATATATATATATATATATTTAAGGAAATATTTCCTTAAATCCCACATCCAAAATATATATTTAAGGAAATATTTACTACGTACAATTATCAATAAAACATTTATTGGTATTTCTATATGCCAATTATATATATATATATATATATATATATATATATATATATATATATATAGGGAAACCAAAACGGCTACGCCGGTGCACAGAGGGAAAGGGTTGTTGGGAGCTGTAACACCCATATCTCAGAATACGTATTTTGTTAAGCCTGCATGTATCTTGGACCTGTACTTTATTTTCTCGGATTCTGGCCTGTATTTTATTTTGGCTCAGCTTGCAGATTTTAGTTTTCTCGTAAAATGGGTTTTGACATGGCTTGGTTTTATTTTGAGGAGGAGGATTGGTTTGGTTTGGTTCGACATGCATTTGGAACACCTTAGCCTATGCTTCACCCTCAACACACCACAACCACCCTCATTAAAACCCTACCAACCTTTTCTCTCTCCTCATAACTCTTTCATTTATTTTCTCCATCTCCTTCTTCTTCCTTCCTCTACACAACACCTCCACCCATAGGCAAGTGCACCTTGCCACCACATGAGAACCCTATTTTATTTGTCCATTAGCTAGATTAGGCCATGGAGATGAACATTAGAACTTAACATTTTGTGATTTAGAGTCTTCTTTGTTCTAGATCTAAGTTTCCTCTATTTTCGGATTTACATGGTTTTGATCTATTTTAGTTGGGTTTTTGTGGGTTTTGATGCTTCCATGTGGAAGAGAACTCAATTTTACTCAAGTTAGAACTTTGAAAATCTAGATTTGGCTTTGATTTGACCAAGATATGAAGAATTGAATTTTTGGCGTTCTTGATGCTTGCTCTCGGCCTGGAGAAGAAGGCTGCAGCCTGCGCTCTTTAGCGCAGTGCTGGACTGCGCATCCCCTCTCGGTATGCGCACTTTAGCGCAGCGCCGATCGCGCTGTTTGTCCCTTGGCGAACTGCGCTCAGCCCCATGCGCCATCCATTCATGCGCAATCTAACCCCTGTGCAGTCTGCTCATGCACAATCTAACCCCTGCGCAGTCTGCTCATGCGCAATCTAACCCCTGCGCAGTCTGCTCATACGCAATCTAACTCCTGCGCAGTCTGTTCATGCGCAATCTAACCCCTGCGCAGCTCACCCCTGCGCAACCCACTGGCCCATGATGATTTGGTTTTAATTCTTAGACTTGGCTTCTCTTTTGTGGATTAGGTTTTGAGATCTTGTTCCACACAGCACGACTACCTTGACCCCAACACGACCTGACACGATTTTCAGTATTTGCTATGACTAGTACGGTTTTTGTGGTTTTCTGTAATTTATGATCCTGATACTCCTGATCTCCTTGATAATGACCCAATGGGGTGCATTCTTGACTTGTAACCTGATAACTTGATAGTGGCCCGTGGCGGCGCACTCTTGACTTGTAACTTGTAACTTGACTTGACTTGATGCTGTTGCGACGACTAACTTGACTTGTATAATCAACTCAGACACCGTGGATGTTCCTGCTTGCTTGTTTGTGCAATCTACCTGTCTTGTCTTGCATCATGTCTAGGACGTGACTCCCTGGTTCCCACGGTCAGGAATTCACATTGAATATGGATTAGGATAATAACTAGATCAAACTATAGTTCATGGAGAATTTCCAGTCACAGGCAATCTCGTTATCTGGGCGCCTTAATTGGACTTGTAGCTTGCCGACGAGTAGAGCACATTTCCAGCACACTGTCATGTGTTGCACCCTCTAAGTCACCTAAGGGTATATCGTCTCCTGGACGATGTACCCAACCATACTCTCAACTCGCGGAAGGATAACTGGATGGTCTGCAGGGCTTGGGACTGGGAAATTCTCATTGCATCTTGTTAGTAATTAGGCTTGTGATGATCCTAGTTAGTTAAAGTAGTAAGCCGTAGCATTTGCTTGGCCGCCTGCGAATGGATGATGTCTAGCTCTGTCTAAGCCTTGTCTAGTCCATGTACCTGGTACCCCTGAGCATGATTGTTTTACTTATCTTAACAATAATTGGGTAGAGGCAAGGTGCTATTCAGGCGAAGGGTTAAAACCCCGGTCATTGTTTGGTTTACGGGTTGTAACCTGGCTCCCAGAATGGTTCTACGTCCCTAGTCGTTTATTGTCCTGACGTGCTCTTTATTACTTGTACTTTTCTTTTATTTTCTTATGTTCTGATATGCTGGCTTTTGTTCTTATTTTGTGGCCTCCTTTGTGGCACTTGCTCTTTCTAGGGTTTGACCCAGCTGGTTTTGTGTGGCCAGATTTTGGAGCAGCTCCCGAGGATCTACCGAACCTCCAGCCCGATGGTGGCGACTAGAAGGAACTCGGGCTACGAGTGGGTTTTCTATTTTGTTTCGCTCACTCTAGTGTAAATTATTCTTTTGAGGCGTTTAGCCGACGAGCACCTGTTAGCTCGATGCATATTTACTTAATGTCTGCCTACGGGCTGTAAACATGATTAACAAATCCTAGGGTTGATCATGTATGACTTAACTCTTGCTAGTCCTTGCATTTTGTACGACTAGCTTCATGATCAGCTGATATGTAATATTTGGGACGCCTTCTATTGTATATTTGGTGATCAAACATCTTGTAATTATATTACTTGTTTGAGATTGAGACAGTAGGCTTGACCTTAAGAGACCGTTGGCTTGTAGTAAACCCTCATATCTAGACAGCCGTGACCGTATAGCGAGATAGACTTCATTTCAATATACGTAGCTGGCTATGTTCGCCCCCGCTCTCCAGTATTCTGGTTCTGGGGCGTGACATGGTTTAAGTGGTGGCCCATGCAGGTCTTGGCATTCAAGAAATGTGAGGGTTTACCAATAGATGTCTCAATCAGTACTCGCCCTTGATCTCCGTTCATATCCTCTGAATCTCTGAATTCTTGCCCTGATCACATGCTTGTATCGTTGATCTGTCCTGGTCCTTTCTTATTGTTTTCCCTGTGTCGTCTTCTTCAGCGGCACTGTACCTGACCCCGCCGATCAGCAAGGTGGAGCACCTCCCGTGGACCAGCAACCTGGAGATTAAGCCCAGCATTCTGGAGTAGCCTCCAGAGTTGTGTCTACTGGAGGAGAGCCCCCAGTTCAGCCCGTTCAGCCTGTCGAGCCGGATGATGGCACTTTGATAGGTCTCATCAGGACCTTGATAGCTTTCCAGGATCGTCGAGGAGACGCCTTGCACCAGGTAGTGGCAGATGCCTTGACCAGAGGCGGTCATCCAGGGAACAGCGCGGCCAACAACTTTAAGCGCCTGAACCCTCCATTCTTCGACGGCAGTGAAGATGCGATTGCCGCGGACGCTTGGCTTCAGGATACTGAGGTGATTCTGGAAGCAGCTAGAACACCTGAGAATGAGAAGGTGGCGGTGGTACGCCTGCAGTTGCTGGACTTAGCTCGCAGTTGGTGGGCGACGCAAGCCATGGGATTAGTGGCACCCATTGCTTGGGCAATATTTAGAGAGAGATTCCAGACGAAGTATTTTGATGCTGTAGCTCGGTACGACCTACAGACGAGATTTACCAACTTGAAGCAAGGAGGCAGAACGGTCGACAGTTATGCATCTGAGTTTTTTAGACTCAGTAGGTTTGCCTCCACCTTGGTGGCAACCGAGTTTGATAGGGCCCAGCGGTTCCAACAGGGACTGCATTTGGAGATCTTGTTGGCAGACGAGCAGTTCGAGCACCAGACGTTCGATGCAGTTTTGAGAGCAGCCAGGAGGCATGAGTATACCTCCCAGAGGATCGTGGATAGGACCGGAGGTAGGAAGCGGTCCCACAACCAGATGCACCAATCATCAGCTCCAGCCCCGGCAGCAAGGGGTTTGACTATTGGAACTCCGAGGCGGGCGGCCTCAATGACGTCGGTTCAACATTCAACCCCGACGTACCCGTAACAGCAGAAGCAGACTTCCGCGATGGGATGTTCTCATTGTGGGAAGCCAGGCCATGTAGTGGCAGATTATCGTAGGTCGCAAGGATTGTGCCTGGCTTGTGGAGCGGCAGATCACAAGATAGGAGCTTGCCCGAATAGGAGTAGTTCATCCTCTTCCAACCTAACCAGTCCATCGGTTAGGGGACCAGCGCCTGTGCAGCAGCAGCAGTACCCGAGGCCCTTATTGCCTCAGGCCCAGGCGTTTCATCAGCAGAACCAGCAGCAGTTTACCCAAGCCCAAGTGCAGAGCAGGCAGAGAGGTTTCCAGCAGAGGGGACCCGCAGCTAGAGGTCAGGCCATGATGATGGCTATGGAAGAAGAAGTTGCACCAGGTGAGGTAGTGGCAGGTACTATTCTCGTCAACTCCTCTCCAGCATTGGTATTATTTGATTCTGGTGTATCGCATTCATTCATGTCTGCATGATTCGCGACACGGATAGGATTGGAGCCTGAGTCATTATCAGTAAGGCTCAATATACTTACTGGTAATAGTCTTGTGGGAGTAGATCGAGTGTTTTCCTCGTGTCGGATCGTAGTTAGCGGTAGAGAGTTCCCCGCTAGATTTATAGAATTCTCTATGGCAGACTATGATGTAGTCTTAGGCATGGATTGGTTGAGGAACCAGTATGCTAGGATAGACTGCCATGTTGGCAGGGTTATCTTTAGTATCCCAGGCGAGCCAGAGTTTTTATTTTCCAGAGGTGCAGTGGAATCATCTTCTCCAGTATTGCGGATGGCAGTAGCAGCAGTACAGTTACCCCGGATAGTTGAAGAGTTTCCAAATGTCTTCCCAGAAGAACTTCCAGGGATGCCGCCAGAGCAGGAAATCGAGTTCACTATCGACTTGATCCCCGGAACAGCACCAGTATCAGAGCGAGTCTACAGAATGACGCCTTTCGAGTTGGAGATTTTGTACAAGATGATTGAAAAACTCAGGACCAAAGGATTCATTCGTGCAAGTGGATCGCCTTGGGGAGCCCCGATGCTTCTTGTGAAAAAGAAGGATGGTACATCCAGGTTTTGTGTAGATTATCGTACCTTAAACTCAGTGACAATCAAGAACAGATACCCTCTCCCGAGGATAGATGACTTATTTGATCAACTCATAGGGGCTTCAGTGTTCTCGAAGATAGACTTGCGATCAGGATACCACCAGATCAGAGTCAGAGAACAGGATATCCCGAAGACAGCTTTCCGATCTAGGTATGGGCATTGGGAGTTCCTTGTTATGCCCTTTGGAGCGACCAATGCGCCAGCCGTATTCATGGACCTCATGAATCGCATTTTCATGCCTTACTTGGATCAGTTCATGATCGTGTTCCTAGATGATATCCTGGTCTACAGCAAGAGTGAAGCAGAGCATGAGCAGCATCTCAGAATCGTCCTTCAGACGCTTAGAGAGCACCAGTTGTACGCCAAGTTCAGTAAATACGAGTTCTGGCTCAATCGCATTTCGTACTTGGGTCACATCATTACCCGAGGAGGAGTGGAAGTAGATCCCCAGAAGATTGTGGCTATCGAGTCATGGCCAGTACCCAGCTCAGTGGCAGAAGTTCGCAGCTTCCTTGGGTTGGCCGGCTACTACCGGCGATTCGTCTCAGATTTTGCAAGGATTTCAGCGCCGATGACCCAGTTGACCCGTAAGGATGTGCAGTTCGCTTGGACAGCGGAGTGTCAGGAATCATTTAAGAAGTTGAAGCGAGGTTTGATAACGGCTCCCATTCTCACACTTCCAGATGGGACCGGAGGATTCACAGTTTATTACGACGCTTCAGGCAAAGGATTGGGGTGCGTCTTGATGCAGCATGGAAGGGTAATATCTTATGCATCATGTCAACTTTGTGATCATAAGAAGAATTACCCGACCCACGATTTAGAACTGGCAGCAGTAGTATTTGTACTTAAGTTGAGGAGACACTACTTGAACGGAGATAGAGTGGAGATATTTACTGATCACAAGAGCCTGAAGTATGTTTTCACCCAGAAGGACCTTAATATGCGGTAGAGGAGATGGATTGAGCTACTGGTGGACTATGATGTAGATTTGCAGTATCACCCAGGGAAGGCCAACGTAGTAGCAGATGCGTTGAGCCGAAGAGCCGGAGTTTATTTCCTGACGGCGCAACCAGAGTTATTGGCAGATCTTCAGAAGATGGTAATTGAAGTGGTTCTTCCTACCAGTGTGGCATTGATGGCCAGTCTACAGGTTCAGTCCAGCATAGTTGAGAGGATCCGGATAGCGCAGTCTACAGATTCCAAGATTCAGCGGCTTAGAGCAGAGTGTGAGGCAGAAAGAAGACCAGAGTTGTGCATTCATGAAGATGGTACACTTCGACACGACACTCGTCTTTGTGTACCCAGTAGAGATATCAGACAGAAAGTTATGGCAGAAGCTCATAGTTTGCAGTATTATATTCATCCTGGTGGTACGAAGATGTACCGTAATATTCGTCAGCATTTCTGGTGGAATGGCATGAAGAGGGAGATAGCCCGGTTTGTCTCTCGGTGTTTGGTTTGCCAGCAGGTTAAAGCTGAACATCAGAGGCCCGCTGGACTTCTTCAGCCCTTGCCGATTCTAGAGTAGAAGTGGGAGCATGTGACCATAGATTTTGTGACCGGATTGCCTAGATCCCCGGCTGGTCAAGATGCTATTTGGGTTATAGTTGACCGGCTCACGAAGGTGGCTCATTTTCTCCCATTCAGAGTTGGGCAGTCTACGGCTCAGCTAGCAGAGATGTACCTCAGACAGATTGTCAGGCTTCACGGTGTGCCCGTCAGCATTACCTCGGACCGAGATTCAAGGTTTACATCACACTTTTGGCGTAGCCTGCAAGAGAGTTTGGGGACTCGTCTCCAGTTCAGCTCGGTATATCATCTACAGACAGATGGCCAGTCAGAGCGCACAATCCAGACCCTTGAAGACATGTTGAGATCTTGTACACTTGACTTCGGTGGTTCGTGGGAAGATCACCTGTACCTGGTGGAGTTCTTGTACAACAATAGCTTCCAGGCCAGCATCCAGATGGCACCATTCGAGGCTCTGTATGGTAGGAAGTGCAGATCCCCGCTAGCGTGGGATGATGTTGGAAAGAGGCAGATGCTTGGTCCAGAAATGATTGCCCAGACAGTTGAAGTAGTCAGAAGAGTCAGGGATCATCTTCGAGTTTCCCAAGATCGCCAGCGGCATTGGGCCGATGCTCATCGGCGTCCCTTAGAGTTTGCTATCGGCGACCATGTATTCCTTAGGATCTCGCCTAACCGCGGCGTCATTCATTTTGGCGTGCGGGAAAAGCTTAGTCCTAGGTATATAGGGCCGTTCGATATCCTGGAGCGAGTAGGAGATGTATCCTATCGTCTTGCTCTTCCGCCGTCGTTAAGTGAGGTACATGATGTATTCCATGTGTCCCAATTACGACGGTATATCCCGGACCCGAGCCATATCCTAGACCATTCGGAATTGGTTGTTGGTACCAACCTTTCGTATGAGGAGAGGCCCGTGTCTATATTGGACCGGAGGGAGAAGATACTCAAGAACAAGACTATTAACTTAGTCCGTGTTGCTTGGGGTCATCACTCTCTAGGTGAGTCAACGTGGGAGCGTGAGGATGACATCCGATCGCGGTATCCCGACCTGTTTGACTCATAAGGTATAATGTCTTCCTTATGCCTTATGCCTTCCGTCCTTGCTTGCATGCGTGATTGTTTGATTGACTGCTTAGTATAGCTTGCATGTAAATAAGTATAACTTGTCCTTGTCTCTCTAGCCTCTTAAATTAAATTCCGAGGACGAAATTCTTTTAAGGTGGGTAGAGTTGTAACACCCATATCTCAGAACACGTATTTTGTTAAGCATGCATGTATCTTGGACCTGTACTTTATTTTCTCGGATTCTGGCCTGTATTTTATTTTGGCTCAGCTTGCAGATTTTGGTTTTCTCATAAAATGGGTTTTGACATGGCTTGGTTTTATTTTGAGGAGGAGGATTGGTTTGGTTTGGTTCGACATGCATTTGGAACACCTTAGCCTATGCTTCACCCTCAACATACCACAACCACCTTCATTAAAACCCTACCAACCTTTTCTCTCTCCTCATAACTCTTTCATTTATTTTCTCCATCTCCTTCTTCTTCCTTCCTCTATACAACACCTCCATCCATAGGCAAGTGCACCTTGCCACCATATGAGAACCCTATTTTATTTGTCCATTAGCTAGATTAGGCCATGGAAATGAACATTAGAACTTGACATTTTGTGATTTAGAGTCTCCTTTGTTCTAGATCTAAGTTTTCTCTATTTTTGGATTTACATGGTTTTGATCTACTTTAGTTGGGTTTTTGTGGGTTTTGATGCTTCCATGTGGAAGAGAACTCAATTTTACTCAAGTTAGAACTTTGAAAATCTAGATTTGGCTTTGATTTGACCAAGATATGAAGAATGGAATTTTTGGTGTTCTTGATGCTTGCTCTCGGCCTGGAGAAGAAGGCTGCTGTCACGCCCCAGAACCAGAATACTGGAGAGCGGGGGAATGACTCAGCCAGCTATGTATTACGGGTAGATGAATACCGTATAATACGATCAATGCTGTCTAACCAGACGAGGGGGTGCATACTACATGAAAGTCTTTCTATGGTCACTTCACATCTATTGTCTCAATCGTTCAAACAAGAAACAGAAATAGAGAACATGTAAGATAAAGCAGTAAGGCGTCCCAAATGCTCAGTCAAAATGTTCTTGAGATCTGGCTTTACAAAACATAGCCAGATGATATAGCAAAGTGTACACAATTGTTATCAGCTGCAGTCTGACTTAATTACAATTATACAAAAGTAAGTATAAGACAATCCGACTAACATGTCGGTGCCAAATGGCTAAGTATAAAGTGAATAGCAAAACGAGCGATGAAGAAAGGGACCCACTCGAGTCCTCCTGCGATCATTTCCCTAGTATTGACTATCTTGGAGGTAGAAGTATGCTGAATCCTCGGGGACCGGCTCTAAATCTGGCCATACAAAACCAGAGAGGTTAGACCTCTAATAGCAAGTACCACAAGGAAGGACGATATGAAGGACTAAACCAATAAGTAAAAGAATATAATGATAATAGTTCTCTGCTTTCCACTAGGATTCACATCACATCATGACACTTCGAACCAACCTCCCAACCAAACAAGGACAGAAGTTGGCCCGTCATGTCCTGACATTCTGATCATCCCAGTTAGGTAACAGAGTAGTGCAGTACACAAACAAATCATCTTGAACGGCCAATCAACTACTACGGCTTGCTAATGTGAGTTCCAAGTTATCCTGGAATTATGCAATAGGGATTCCTCAGTTCTTACTATGTGCGAGCAAGGCTAGTCTATCCAGTCAATCAATTGCGCCAATCATATAATTAGACGAGTCCCAGCGGGACGCCCGCCGTTAATATAGCATGTACAATAATATAAGCAGATACCGTTCCCTGCCCGTGTGACAGATTTACAGTATCTGTGGGAACCAGCCGGCCCGTCGGGTACTACTAGTCCCAAGGGGGCTGCCATATAAGAACTCGGGAATCCATTCTCTCCATGCAATCATTATTTTATTTAACTTAATAGTCTCTACGTTGAGTGAAGTCCCATGCCGTGGATCATGGTCATTCAAATGAGTACTTTTGTACGGGGTATGATATGCGCAACTCTACAACGATACCCGTGCGGCTAGGTTGTAGGTCTTATATAGCGTGATGCAACAATCAAATCTAACCACGGAGTAATCATGCCTTGACCATAAAGTACACATGCTGTTTTGTAAGATAAATAAATAACTAAATAAATAAATAAATAATTTGAAACCTGCATGTGCCTGTATGCCAATATTCGGGATCGGCTAATCGATTGCAATAGTTCATTACATGAACGTGTCTCATTCATTCAATTCAATAAGACGACTAGCCAGTCTCTTAGTTCCAACTAGGAACGCATGATCAATTATTAGTCAATGTCACAATCATTATCAATGGTGACAAGGCATGAAAGTCAATTAGTTGGGGTCGAGCCTATAACTCCTCAGAGTTAAGTTCTAGTCATACTGGGTATCCATGGATCAATCAAGACACATGACACATCCCACATAACAATCTGTATTATCAATATTAACCTATCATGATTTATCAAGTTCATGCAAAAGGCGTAAGGATATAATAGAAGAATTATCATGCCATCATTAAATGAATAAGTTATAGAACAAATAGTAACACCTAGGTTAGAAAGTCACGCCAAGTCTAGTAGGTTATACTAAGGCCAACAAGTCATGCCAACAAGTCTAGACTAAGGCCAAAAGTCACGCCAAGTCTAGTAGGAGTGAGCGTGAAAAGTGGTTCACGCTGGCACGCACAGCGTGATTCAAGCTGGCAAGCGTGAGCGTATGAGCGTGAAAAAGCGTGATAAGAAATCTACGCACGCATAGAGTGAACGGTAATAAGAAATTCACGTACAGCCTAGTGTGGCATGATAGGAAATTCATGCACGCATAGAGTGAACGTGATAGGAAATCCACGCACGCACAGCGTGAGCGTGAAAAGTCACGCACGCAAGCACAGCGTGATCGTGAAAAGTCACGCACGTAAGTACAGTGTGATCGTAACTAAAAATCCACGCACGCACGCAAAGACGTGAGCGTGACTCAAAATCCACGCAGACACGTATTGACGTGTGCATGACTAAAAATACACGCTGACACGTAAGAACGTATGCGTGACTAAAAATACACGCACGCACGTAAGAACGTGTGCGTGACTGAAAATACACGCAGACACGTAATAACGTGTACGTGACTAAAATACACGCAAATACGTAGAGACGTGTGCGTGACTGAAAATACACGCAGACACGTAAGAACGTATGCGTGACTGAAAATCCACGCAGACACGTAAGAACGTGTGCGTGACTGACGAGCAGTTCTACCACATGAACTATCTATCTCCGAAAGCACGCTAAGTTGGGAGATCCAGAAACCCATGGACAACCGAAATACACAAACTTAGATCTAGAGAAAACAAGCCACAGAAACCAAAAATGCCAAGCACTAAACTCTCTCAGGATCATGAGAGGAAGACAAATGAACCATAAAATGGTTCTCCAAGTGGAAGCTAGAAGCAAGATGTACTTGCCTACTGCTGCTGCTGGTAGGTGGAGAAGTGGTGTGGAAGAAGAAGAAGAAGTAATGGTGAGAATGAGAGTTATGAGGAGAGAGAAGGAGATGGTGACTTTAAATAGCAAAGGGGGTGGTAGGTGGGAGCTAATGGGCCGGGTTGCATTCGGGTCCAACAAGGCCAACCCGAAAAGACTAACTAAAGCAGAGAATAAAATTGCAGAAAAACTAAAATACAGATAATAAATTGCAGAAATTAATTGCAGGAAATTAATTAACATGAAAATTAAAGAGCAGATAATTAATTAATATGAAACATGATAAATACAGATAATGAATTATAGGAATTTAAATACATGATGATACATGATAAATACTAAATAATTACGTTCAAGCAATATACGTATTAAAATACGCATTCTGGGAACGGGGAGTGACATCTCTATACCCACCTTGAAAAAATTTCGTCCTCCGAATTTCAAATTCAAGCAAGATAGAGCATCGGGGCTAAACCAATCTAAGTACAAGCAATTCAGTCAATCAATCATTTTACAATGTCCATAGCACGTAACATATATGTAAATCCATCAATCTACGATATCAAGCAATTCTACCCATAAGGTGATAAGCATGAGGAATCAGGACAATCAAGGTATACCTCGTGATCGGATATCATCCTCACGTTCCCACGTTGACTCTCCCAAGGAGTGATGACCCCAAGCAACATGGACAAGACTAATCGTTCGGTTCTTGAGTATCTTCTCTCTTCGGTCCAAAATGGACACAGGCTGTTCCTCGTAAGACAGGTTGGTACCAACAACCAGCTCCGAATGATCGAGGATATGGCTTGGGTCCGATACATACCTACGTAATTGAGATACATGAAACACGTCATGCACCTCTCGTAACGAAGGTGGGAGGGATAAACGATAAACAACATCGCCTATCCGATCAAGGATAACAAATGGGCCCACGTACCGCGGACTCAATTTCCCGCGAACGCCAAATCTAATGACCCCACGAGTAGGTGAGATCCGCAAGAATATGTGGTCCCCAACAGAAAACTCTAGCGGCCTACGATGCTGGTCCGCCCAATGACGATGCCGATCCTGCACAACACGAAGTCGCTCTCTAATTCCTTTAACCACTTCAACCGTCTGAACAATCATTTCTGGGCCTAACATCTTCCTCTCTCCGATATCATCCTATACAAGCGGTGACCTGCACTTCTTACCATATAGTGCTTCAAATGGCGCCATCTGGATACTGGCTTGATAACTATTGTTGTATAAGAACTCGACCAAGTGCAGGTGACTCTCCCAAGACCCTCCAAAATCTAGAGTGCAAGCTCGCAACATGTCTTCTAAAGTCTGAATCGTTCTTTCTGATTGCCCATCCGTCTGCGGATGGTAGGCCGTGCTAAACCTTAACTTGGTACCCAGAATATGATGTAAGCTTTTCCAGAAATATGATGTAAAGTGGGTATCTCGATCCGACACAATACTGACAGGGACTCCATGCTGCCTGACTATCTGTTGCATATATAACTCCGCCAACTTTTCTGTAGATTGCCCTACTCTGAAAGGAAGAAAGTGCGCTACCTTCGTAAGTCGGTCCACTATCACCCAAATAGCGTCCTTACCACTTGGTGATCTCGGTAAACCAGTCACAAAGTCCATTGTAATATGCTCCCATTTCTATTCCGGGATAGGAAGCGGTTGTAATAACCCGGCTGGCCTCTGCTATTCTGCCTTCACTTGCTGACATACCAAGCAACGGGAAACAAATCTAGCTACCTCCCTCTTCATCCCGTTCTACCAGAAATGCTGCTTGATATCTTGGTACATCTTGGTCCCTCCAGGGTAAATAGAATACTGAGAACTGTGAGCTTCTGCCATAACCTCCTGTCTGATATCTCCACTAGGCACACATAGACGCGATCCAAACCTAAGTGTACCATCTTCATGAATTCTCATCTCCTTTCTGAGTCCTGACTCACATTCTGCCCTAAGCTTCTGAATCCTTGGGTCCTGTGCCTGAGCTGCCTTGATCCTGCCTACCAAGTCGGATTGAACTTGCAGACTAGTTAGAACTCCTACATCACTAGGAAGTATAACTTCGATGCCCATCTCCCGAAGGTCTTCTAAGATATACCTCTGTGTTGTCAACATAAATGTGCCGCCTCTCCTGCTAAGAGCGTCTGCTACTACATTCGCCTTGCCTGGATGATACTGAAGCTCCATGTCATAATCCTTGATCAACTCCAACCATCTTCTCTGCCTCATGTTCAGTTCCTTCTGAGTAAAGATGTACTTCAGACTTTTATGGTCTGTGTACATGTCCACTCGGTCACCATATAAGTAATCCTCCATAGCTTCAAAGCAAATACTACTGCCGCTAACTCCAAATCATGAGTTGGGTAATTCTTCTCGTGGTCCCGAAGCTGCCTAGATGCATACGCTATCACCTTTCCATGCTGCATAAGGACATATCCAAGTCCTTTACCTGACGTATCATAATATACTGTAAAACCTCCGGGTCCAACTGGCAATGTAAGAATAGGTGCTGATATCAACTTCTGCTTCAAAGTCTCAAATGATGCCTGACATTCTGTCGACCAAACGAATGGTACATCCTTCCGGGTCAAGCGGGTCATGGGTGCTGAAAGCCTTGCAAAGTCTGACACAAACCTTCTGTAATATCTTGCCAATCCCAAGAAGCTCCGTACATCTGCTACGGTCTTGGGTACTGGCCAACTCTCTACTGCTTTTACATTCTTGGGATCTACTGCTACTCCAGCTCCTGATATGATGTGACCCAAAAATGAAATGTGATCCGACCAAAATTTACACTTACTGAGCTTGGCATACAACTGGTTCTCTCTCAGAACCTGTAACACTTTTCTGAGGTGGTCTTCATGCTCCTCTTCACTAGCAGATTATACGAGAATGTCGTCGAGAAACACAACGACAAACTGGTCTAAGTATGGCATAAAGATACAATTCATCAAATCCATGAATATTGCTGGAGCATTGGTCAAACCAAACGGCATTACTAAGAACTCATAATGTCCATACTTCGACCTGAATGCTGTCTTGGGAATATCTTCCTTCCGAACCCTCACCTGATGGTACCCTGAACGAAGATCTATCTTGGAGAAAACTCTAGCCTTGCTCAACTGATCAAATAAGTCGTCGATCTTGGGTAATGGGTACTTGTTCTTCACTGTTGCCGCGTTAAGCTTCCTGTAGTCAATGCACAATCTGGATGACCCATCCTTCTTTCCCACAAGTACCACTGGTGCTGTCCATGGTGACACGCTAGCTTGGATGAACTTCTTCTCCTTCAGTTCCTCTATGTGCTGACATACCTTGGCCTGCTCTGAATCTTCTATTCTGTAAACCCGATCTGATATCGGTTTAGTTCCTGGTGCTAATTCTATACTAAACTCAATATCTCTGACTGGTGGTAGACCTGGAAGTTCTTCAGGAAATACGTCTAGAAATTCTTCAACTACCTTCGGAATCTGAACTTCTTCCATTGCCGTTACTACTCCCTGCTCTTGCTGAGTTGCCTCTGATCTGACTAAGGTAAATCTCTCCATGCCTGGAATATCAAACGATACACTCCCTCTACGACAATCTATTGTCGCATGACTGTCTTTCAGCCAGTCCATGCCTAAGATAACGTCGAAATTTCCAACAGAAAATTCTATCAACCGGGCGGGTAAAGGATGCCCGCACACTATAACACTACATGCTAAACTAACTCTACTAACTCCCACGAGCCTATTACCAGTGAGTATATTCAACCTCCCTGGCAATGCCTCGAACTCCACTCCTAGTCGTGTCGCAAATTGTGCAGATATAAATGAATAGGATGCTCCCGAATCAAACAATGCTACTGCGGGATATGAGACGACGAGAATGTTACCTGCCACAACATCTTTCGATGCCAATGCCTCCTCTAAGGACAAAGTGAATGCTTGCCCTCGACCTTCTTGCTGATTTCCATGCTGCGGCCTAGCCTGATGTTGTTGCTGGCCCCTTCCTTGATGATGCTGGGATGGTCTATACTGGTGTTGCTGCATCGGCGGTCCCTGCTGCCGAAATATCTGAGCCTGTGGTGCTAATGGATGCTGTGCCAACGGCCTTACTGCCATCGCTAGCCCTCGATACTGGCCTGCCCCTGGTGCTGGCAGAGCAAGGAACTGTTGCCCTGGTCCTCCTGACCTCGAATTCATGGGACATGTGGTAACCCGATGGTCTGGATTTCCACATATCAGACACAGTCCATTCAATGTCCGACACACATCTCTAGTGTGCCCCATCTTCCCACAATAAGTGCAGCCCGTCGGGGGTTGCTGGTTCTTCCTCTGTTGCTGTTGCTGCTGCCTGGGTGGTGGTGCTGGTCCTCGTATCGCCACATCGTGGATACGAATGCCAGCGGATGGTGCTGTTGTTCGGGGCGCTGCTCCCCCTCCTCCTTTAATCTGACTGTGGGATCTCTTCTGACCCCCAGTCCTCACCGCAAGCCTCTGAATGGTGATCTCATGCCTTCAAGTTGCCATCAATACTTCGTCAAAAGTTTGGTAATTGTGCCCCTCTATCAATTGCAAGAGTTCAAGATGAAACCCTTGCTGAAACCTCATGGCCCTCTGGCTCTCTGTTGCTACCATCTCTGGGGCAAACCTACTCAATCTGCAGAACTCCGCTGCATAAGCATCTACAGTCTTGCCGGCCTGCCTGAGGCTGATGAACTTCTGTTGTAGCTCGAATCGTGCCACAACTCCATAGTACTTGGTCTTGAATCTTGCGGTGAAATTGTCCCAAGCCACAGGACGTCTGATGCCTACTTCCTCTGATTCCCACCAATCACGTGCGAGATCCTGAAGTAACAACTTCACTAGATCCACACGTTCTTCTACCGGTACCTTAGCTGCTGTCAGAATAGCCTCCATATCCTTAAGCCATGCATCTGCTGAGATGGCATCCTCTGTGCCCTCGAAACGGTGGGGGTTGTACTTACAAAACCTGGCTGATGCTTCTGAATCAGTCCTCACTCCTCTTTCCAAAGTCGTCTGCAGTCCTTGGTTGAGCAACACATTCTGCTCTTGTAGCTGAGTGTGCATGCATTGTTGGGCCAACATCTGATCTTGCTGAGTAGCCATCATTCTTCTCATGATCTCCAGAAGGGCTGGTGTATCCACTTCCACAGTAGTAGGTAGAACTGTTGGTGGTGTTGGAACTTCCGGATACTGCGGTCCAACTGCTGGTTCTACTATCACTTATTCCTGGGTAGTCTCCTGAGGTGAGACTGGCCCTTGTTGCTGACCAACTTGGTCATGTTGCCCATGTTGCTCTTGCTGTTGTCCAGCTCTGACCGATACGGACGAAGTGCCCCTAAGAAAAGGGACGAGAGAATAATCAAACAACCGGACATGAAGGACCAATGAAGTCAAAGGGTACTGGAATGTCAAGCAAGGGTTGAGAATAACGAATTATGAGATCAAGGAGGGAACACATGTGATTGAGACATCCTATAAATCAAAATATCCCACAAGTCTGAAATCAGACCTGCATGGGCCACCACTAAAACCTTGTCACGCCCCAGAACCAGAATACTGGAGAGCGGAGGAATGACTCAGCCATCTACGTATTACGGGTAGATGAATACCGTATAATACGATCAATGCTGTCTAACCAGACGAGGGGGTGCATACTACATGAAAGTCTTTCTATGGTCACTTCACATCTATTGCCTCAATCGTTCAAACAAGAAACAAAAATAGAGAACATGTAAGATAAAGCAGTAAGGCATCCCAAACGCTCAGTCAAAATGTTCTTGAGATCTGGCTTTACAAAACATAGCCAGATGATATAGCAAATGTAGAAGCATGGAATTTCACAACCAGAAAGACCATACGTCAGACACTACATGCGCCAGAACTCAAACAGCAAAGTCAGTAACTATAGATATTTGAAGAAGGACTTTTTATTTATACACAAAAGTCTATTACATGTCTAGAAAAGGTTGTACAAAGGAGAATTCTACAAAGGAAGGATCCTAAGGCTACAGCCAGCAGCCACCATGTGCCTCCAGATAGGCGCAGCAGACACCATGCGCCTCCAGATAGGCGCAGCAGTCACCATGCGCTGCCAGTTAGGCGCAGCAGATGTCATGCGCCTCCAACCAGGCACATCCCACCATCTCTTCAGCAGCTCAGTTATGTGCATCCCTTCAGCAGCCCAGTTATGTGCCACTCTTCCAACCAGGCTCACCTGGCCGAGCAGGATGAGAGTGGCAGTTAACACTCTATCCAGAGAAAGAGCCGCCAAAGCCAGAGGAAGACGGTCAGAGCACCGCCATTCCGATCTACGGCTCTTCCGGAACAACGGAGACGAGGCCCGAGCATCCCTATCTTTGGATGCAACAGGCACCTTCCGCCTGCCTCAGAAGCCCTCGACTCCGTCTTTTGGATGTAACAGTCACCTTCAAGAGTATCAATGACGACATGGCGTCTCATCTTCACCCTCGGGAGCACTTCGTCAACAGAGTGCACCCGAATACTCAAGTTCATGTTGGAAGTACATGAGGGAATGAGAAGCAAACCTTCTCTCCATGCCACTATTTATAGCCGGGCAGATCAAACCCATGCGCCAAGTGGATGGCTCTCCGAGTTCCGAGCAGTGAACTCACATTAAATGGATGAACCGGACGCCTCGACTTCAGCCAAACGGCTATTTAAAGGCACTCGAGAAGCGAAACAGTCGCATCATTAAAGACGTGTCGGATGCGCCGGCTGAACAGTACATCACAATCCATCAAATACCAAACAGATGTGCCCTGTACCGAGCGCATCACAGGGGATGCGCCCCCATACGTCCCCATACGCCTAGTGGAACGTCAACCGACGTGTCCACTCAGCTGTCCATCGAATGTCACCAACATTAAATGCTGAACTGACAGAGTTGGCAGCACGCCTTCCCAAGTCTGAACGGTTTTCATGACCTTACCCCGACGGCTACTGCCACGTGGCCACCCAACCATCCGTATGCGCCTCAAAAGCCATGCGCCTCAGACCCTTCACTGATCCCTAAAGACAGAAGAAGAGTCTCCAATTGAAGCTTTGCATGCGCCTCAAAAGCCATGCGCCCCAGACTGATCTCTGATCCCGAAAGGCAGAAGGAAAGTCGCTTGCATGCGCCCCAAAAGCTATGCGCCTAGAACCGCTCGTGACTCCTAAAGGTCACGAGCCAAAATCTCATCATGCGCCCAATCCAAGGCGCATCCCACCAAATCATCCACCCATCAGATCCGATATCTCCGAGCCATGAGTCGACGACATGTGTCCTTTGACTCAACTCATCCAAGATTTCAGCAACAGAAAGATCTTCTCCTCTGCTACGTGCCGTCTCACAACAGCAGTATGAAGAATTCAACCCCTCGAGTAGGGCGCATCATCCATGCGCCCCCATCAGCAATCCCCACGTGGCGTCCCCACGTACCGGCGCATCCTACGAATGCGCGCATGAGCAGCCAACCTGCCCAGCTATAAATAAAGGGATCATTTCCTTCTTCCAGGGACATACATACGGACAACACACAGACAGATACAAGGGAACATACCACTAGAGAGACAGATACAGACACTCAACGTCTTCCTTCTCTCAGCAAGCTCCAGCACCCAGAGCAATCTACACCTTCAGAGAACCGATAACCGTCGTCAGCCCGTCAACGGAGTCAATGCATTACCACTCGCTCCATTGGCACTAAGGACCCAGATTAAACAAAAGTGTACTCCTAGGACTACATCTAAGTCCTATATTGTAACACTGTTCTGTTTGTATTAAGATTTGCAATCAAACAATTTTAATGGCAAACAAGCTGGCGACTCTGCTGGGGACCTCTTTCTCCTCTTCCGAGAAAGTCATGTCACAGGCCGACGACGTGAAGGTGGGCTCCTTCCAAAAGACGCTGGTCGTGCGCCTCAATCAACAGGCGTACGATGAGTTCATTTCTGAAGGAAGTGCGAGTCCTTCGAAGCGGCTGTCGAAGCCGAAGAAGACCCGCCGTGTCTGGGTGCGCAAGGTCGACGCCTCGGGCACCACCACTGAAGGGGATGCGCCAATCCAGCCCTCCCTTCCTGCTGACGTTCTCAGCAACCAAGGTGCGCCCGCTGATGCAGTGCATCTCTCGGGGAAGCGTGCGCTGACCACGTTCCCCAGCCATCTCCCTCTCAGGCGAGGAAGATGCGTCGACGGAGCAGGGGCGCAGCCAATGCCCCGCGCATCACCTCTGATGCGCCACAAAAAGTCTCTGTCTTTGACAGACTCACTCACTGTAATGGCAAGAAGAATTTGGATGCTGAGTACTATGCACCCCAGCGGGCTAGTACAAAGAAATCTAAGGCGGCACGGGCCATGCGCCACAAACGTGCTATGCCAGCAGCAAGCTAAAAGTATGTGCTCACAATCATGCGCGCTGCTGATGGCAAGCTGTACAAGGTCGGCTCAGGTGCTTCGGCACAAAAAACGAGCCGATCTTCAAAGTTCTCATCTCACTTGGGCGCATCTACTGCGTGCACAACCAAGCCGAGCGAGGCAAATTCAGTGGTCTTGAACTCCCGTGCCTCCTCTGGTTGTGCGTTTGAGGTCCGTTCAAGTCACTTCAAATGTTGTTGTTCCCCCACTACTGATCGTGATGCCTGCTTGGTATCAGATCAGGGGGCGCAGCACTCACCTGTCTGCCCCGGCGCTTGGCCTTGCCATGCGCCTGAAGGGGGTGTGAAGGTAGCACTCTCCTCCAACGACCTGCGTAATGTGATCACTCACAAGCGCCGGTCAGGAGAGTCGACCTACAGGCACGATGCGCCTCTCACGGGGCATACTTGTGCGGTGGTCACCATCAACTGCTGTTGCAAGGCAGCAGTACCACCAAGGCAGTTAGTCTTCCAGCGGCTGCAATCATCGACACCCCTCCCACATCGTCTCGGGATGAAGGTGTCAACGGAAGAAGAGCCAAGAGTTGCTTCATGCAACGTGGTCTCCAACTCCTCATCACTCAGGAAGGCGACTGGCAATTCCTCGTCTTCGTCCAAAAGCCAACCGAGGAAAACCAAGGCAACTGTCTCGTCCTCTGGGGTGTTCGAAGGCACGCAGTCGAAGAAGAAGTTCTTGGAGGAAGCTGGGGGTAGTCAGACCCTTGTTGAGCCTCCTTCCGAAGACGAAGATGTCCAAAGCACAGCTGCGGCGGATCTTCATCCTCGAGGCGAAGTCAGCCTCCCAGAAACCCCTCAAAATAAAGATGTCCCCCAGGACACAGCTGGGGGTAGAGACGAAGAGGCCCTTCAAGACGGAGCTGAGGGCAATCAGGCCTTTGCAGATGCGCCCGTCGAGAATGACCTCCAAAATGTGGCTGGGGGTGGCCAAAGTGAAACACTAGGAGAGGTGACTCCCCCACATGAATGTGAGGCCGAGAGCAAAGCCTCAACCAATCCATCCACTCCTGGCCGTGTCAGGACCGTATACATGACTGGGGGTGACTCCGAGTCTGATGCGCCGCCGCAAGACATTGTCCAGCGCATAGACTCATTAGAGGGAGGACTCAAAACCCTCTCTGCCTCTATGCAAGCACTGACTCAAGCAGTGTTTGATATTCGGTCGACCTTGACCAGAACACCTTCAACCGGTCCCGACCCAAGAGTCAATGGGGAGTCGAGTGTACCCCTTCAACGGGCACCCTCAGATACAGAAGCACCCCGGACGTCGGAGCCCTCAAACGCTCCACTCCAGGTAGTACCACCTTTCCCGACTCCTAGCTCCACGGAGGATGTGGTCGAAATGATCAAGGACATGCGGGAGCGCTTCGAGTCCAAAAACAGGCAAGAGGAGCGCCAGAAGATGGGCATTCCCCAGCCTTATCCCCTCGAGTGGAACAAGGTGGTTTATCCTCCAAAATATAAACCATAAACACTCACGCCGTACGACGGGAAGGACTCTCCGCGTCGGTACCTGACATATTTTCAGTCGCAAACGGGGTATCTTCCAAAGGAGGACGCGCTCCTCACCAGCATCTTTGTTGGGGCCCTAAAAGGGGTGGCGTATGACTGGTACTGCAGCCTCCCCGACAATTCTATATCGTCCTTCGACGACTTGACGCGCCTCTTCCTCGATCGCTTCTACGACGGCGGGAAGGACATGACGATGGCATCTCTCATAGAAATATGCCAGAAGGAGAAAGAAACGGTTCGGGTGTTCATTGAACGCTTCCGATAAGCCTGCTTCAGGCTACCTCCAGGCATGCCAGAACATGCGCTCCTCTTCTCTTGCAGCATGAACATGCTGCCCGCAGTGAAGCTCTGGCTCAACTCTACTCCCCCTCCCGATTGGAGCTCCCTGATCATCGAAGCTGAAGCCGCAGAAAAGAAGGCGGCCAATGCACGTCTTCTGGGTGTCAGCTTCCTCGCCTTTGATGATAAGTAGAAAAGGTCAGCAGCCAACAATTCCGGACGAGAAACAAAAGGGAAACAGGCATTGACTGTCAATGCCTCGAAAGGCGCATCTGTGCCTACTCAGAAGCCTCCACTGGCACCGAGACCCAAGGAGGTGTATTCATTTAATGACGAAGACACCCTGCAACTCTTTGAAATACTAAAGCAGGGTGACAAGATCAAGCTCCCGGACCCAAAACGGCCCGATGAAGTCGGGAAAGTGGACAACCCGAGGTACTGTCACTACCATCGGTTTGTCGGACACTCGACCAAGGACTGCTATGTCCTCAAAAATTACATCCAGCGCATGATCAATGCGGATGTAATCTCCGTCGACTACGAAGAGAAGACGATATCAGCCAATGTGGTGTCACTTCAGTTCGGTACCTTGCCGTCGACTACCACACAAGATGGCGTCGTCCCCATCCCTAAGGCGACAATGGAAGTGGTGAACTTACCACCTACCCGTGACAATGCGAGTGGACTCATCCCAATCACCACATCTCGAGAAGAGGTCCTCTGGGTTCACCCCGACCTCGTCTCCGAGGTGACTCAAACGGAGGTACGTTCTACCTCCAAACCAAAAGGCAGGAAGATCAAGTCTTGCCGCACGGTCTCTTCTTCAACAGAGGAGACACTTCCAGTGCAGACGCATGCACAACAGAACGCCCAGCCCGGCAAAGCTGTCGCCGAGGTGGTGTCTCCTGGCACCATCCCTGAGGAGGGCCCGTCTAAACCCTCAGCAGCCAATAAGCAGAAGCAGGTGGAGGCTCGTTTCGACAGACCTCTACGGAAGAAGAATGCTTCGGGGCAAGCCAAGCCCCACAACTTTGACATTCTGGCACAACTGGCCAGTACTCCTGCACGCCTGTCTTTGTTCGAGCTCCTGCGTCTTTCCAAAGACTCCCGAGAAGCTCTCTGCGAAGCTCTGAAGGATGCTGAATCTTTTCTCAGTCAGGTCAAGCAGCCTGAAGACCTTCCAACTACTTGTGCATACTGTCGTTGTGCGGAGGAAGTTATCCCAAACATAACTTTCACCCAACAAGACATGCTGCTCAAGCACCACCGACATAACCGACCGCTGTATTACACAGGGTACGTCGGTTCAGTCAAGGTGAGCCGGATTCAGATCGATCCGGGGTCTTCCCTCAGCATCATCCCGAAGGCGCTGCTATCAAAATTGGGGATCCCAATGTACCGGCTGGCGCCCTCCAACACAACCATCAGTGGCTTCAATGCTAGCAAAAGTGAGCCACTGGACAAGATCCGACTGAAGTGTCACATCGGCAACCTCAAAACTGAGGTGACTTGTTATGTGGTGGATGCCGAAGTCAACTACAACATCCTGCTCGGCCGACCATGGCTACATGAGTACATGGTGGTACCTTCCACGCTCCACCAATGCATGAAATATGTTTCCATCAACGGCGTCATCCGGACGGAGTTCGCAGACATCGATCCCTTCAAAGGGATCGAAGCTTACTTCACCGATTCCGACTTGTATAAGCCACTTGACGAGGAGGAAGCCAACGATGCTGATGATGAGGCAGAGACGGCAACCGAGCCGGACACGGAGCCTGAGATGAATCCAGACGCCCCTTTGAAGATCCGACTGAAGGGTAAACCACCCCAGAAGGCGCCTCCAATGAACATCAAACTATCAGGAAAAGCACCGACTCCTGAGGCTCCCCTGAAGATACGCCTTAAGGAAAAGCCGCCTCAAACATCGGCTCCCATGGTGGCAAAATTACAGGGGAAGGCACCACTCACATGAGGCGCAGTTGAGGCACCTCTGAAGGTGCGTCTTAAGGGCAAGCCCCCGCAGTCATCCAAGATGCCAGAGAGGGCTCACATAACCCTCTCAGATCCCAAAGTCAAAGCTGTGGTGGATTCTCCTGATCCGACTCCAGTGCTTACAGATGAGGAGCTCGGCGAATATATCTCTGCTGATATAGATACACCCTCCTTAGACAATATAATCCCACGGGATAAGATCTCGTATTTTATCAATAATAGAGTGTCTTTTAATTATTCTTGTCTTCCATACTGGAATGCTATGTATACATTAGATAACGCTCTACGGTCGTTGCAAACACAAATAACGACCGTCCATGTAAATCGAGTAGTCCCGTCTCAAGGAGTCTGTTTCATAACCCCTCCACGAAGCCGAGACGAAGGATCCATCATTTTGGGCAAGGTCGAGCGTCATCAAGACCTCCCGCCACTCGAGCCAGAACCTGATACAGGCAGAGTACAAGTCTACCGATACACGGATACGGCAAAGCACATCATCCAAAAGATGGGCTATGACCTAAAAAGCAACAAAGGCCTAAACTACGGCAAAGGTCGACATCTCCCTCTCCGGCTTCTGACACCTAAGGGAAAGCCGCAGGACTACTACAATCAGACTCGAAGGGGGGTAGGCTATGTCACGCCGCCAACAACTCCAGAGAGTTCAGACGCAGAAGACGTAGAACATTCCCACTCGTCCGAAGCATCGACTTGGGATTCCGATACCAGTATCGGATCAGTCTTCAGGAAAGTGCTGTCAGCTAACATGACGTCAGCAAAACCTCAGAAAGGTGAAGGCGAAGACCAAGCGCCGGAACCCTTCGAAGAAGAACCCTGGACTCAACGCCTAGGAGAACAATGGGAGCCTCGTTTTGAGTTACGTGAACCTCCCACCGAAGATGAAGTCGAGCAGATCGACCTTGGGGACGGATCTTCTTCCAAACCCATCTTCATCAGCAAAAGCCTAGAAGGAGAAGACCGAGAGTCTCTAATCCAGCTGGCTAAAGAGTATATCGACGTCTTTGCCTGGAGCTACGAAGACATGCCTGGACTCGATCCACAGGTCGCAATACATAGGTTGAACATCTTACCTGATGCCAAACCTATCAAACAACAACAGCGACATTTCCGTCCGGACATCATGAATGCCATCGATCAGGAGGTGGACAAACTCTTGACCAGCGGCTTCATCCGTGAGGAACAACACCCAGATTGGGTGGCCAACGTCGTACCTGTCACCAAGAAAAATGGGAAGATACGAGTCTGTATCGACTTCAGGGACCTCAACTCTGCTTGCCCGAAGGACGAATTCCCGCTTCCAATCACCGATGTGATGATTGACAATACATGTGGCTTTGAACGCATGTCCTTCATGGACGGGTATTCAGGCTACAATCAAATCAAGATGTTCCCCGATGACGCAAAACATACGTCATTCAGGACCCCAAAGGGCATTTTCTGCTACACAGTAATGCCCTTCGGCTTGAAGAACGCCGGTGCAACATACCAACGAGCTATGAGCACCATCTTCTGTCAACATCTTCGCAAGACAGTCGAATGCTATGTTGACGACATCGCAGTCAAGAGCCGCCTCAAAGGAGATCACCTACGGGATTTGAAGACAGTCTTCGATCTCATGCGGGCACATCAGCTCAAAATGAACCGCGCTAAATCTTTCCTGGGGGTTTCTAGCGACAAATTCTTGGGCTTTGTCATCACGGCGAAAGGCATTCATATTGATCCCGAGAAGACCAAAGCCATCCTCAACATGGACCCTCCGAAGAATCTTCGAGAACTTCAGGGCCTACAGGGACGTCTGGCATACATCCGGAGGTTCATAGCAAACCTCTCCGGTAGTCAACCTTTTACTCAGCTCATGAAAAAGGGAGTCTCTTATGTCTGGACAGAGGAGTGCCAAAAGGCTTTCGACGACATCAAAGCCTACTTAACGAGCCCACCAGTCCTGGTGGCACCTGTCGCCGGTAAACCATTTCTCCTCTACGTCCGTGCCATGGATCATTCTCTTGGCGCTATGCTGGCTCAAAACAGCGATACAGGCTATGAGCAAGCAATCTACTACCTCAGTCGAACGCTCATCGGGGCCGAACACCGGTACAACCCTGTTGAAAAGGAGTGCTTGGCTTTGGTGTTTGCCATCCAGAAAACTCGTCATTATGTCTCGGGCCAGACAATTCATGTCATTTCCCGATTCAATCTACTCAGAGTCCTCATGACGAAGCCGGGATCATTGAACTCCCGACTAGCCACATGGGCGATCTTGCTAACACCATATAATATGGTGTTTGTCCCGCAAAAAGCTGTTAAAGGTCAAGCTCTGGCTGACTTTTTAGCTGCACACCCCATCCCAGAATCCTCAAGACTCTATGAAGACATCCCGGATGAGGTCCAAGAATCCAACGTCACCGAAGGGAGCTCCGTTTGGCGGATGTTCTTCGATGGCGCTTCAAGAATAGGCCCCAAAGGCCAAATCATCACAGGAGTGGGGGTAGTCTTAGTCTCCCCCGATCAGTTGGTCATCCAGCGTGCTTACTCCCTTTCGAAGCCGTGCTCCAACAATATTGTCGAGTACAACGCACTCATCATGGGACTCCAACTCGCACAACAGCTGGGGGTGGACCATCTGGAAGCCTACGGTGACTCAAAACTTGTCGTGAACTAGATTCGGGGGCAATACGAGGTTCGCCATGAAGATCTGATCCCTTACCATGAAGTTGCATTGAACATCATTTCAACCTTCACCGGGTTCTTCATCGAACATGTACCCCGTCTACAAAACTTGGAGGCCGACGCTCTGGCTGGCCTCGCGGCCTCATTGGCAGCGCCCCTTGGGACTCAACACTATGTCACGGTAACTGGCCGAGACTTGGTTTGTCCCAGAGACAACCTATGCTTGCGAGTGGCTCACACCATGCCGACGAACACTGGTGTTAATGTCCGAGACTGGAGGTTCCCGTTCATCGACTTTGCTGTCTACGGAATCCTTTCAGAGGACCCGAAGGAAGCTGCCTCAGTCAGGAGACGCTCTCTTCGATTCTACTACGATACAGCTACCAAAACGCTGTACCGACGCTCCTTCGATGGGCTCCTCCTTCGATGCCTGTCCAACGAAGAAGCAGCCGAAGCTCTTCGAGAAGCTCATGACGAAACTTACGGAGCTCATCAACCCGGTCCTAAGTTGCAGGATCGACTGCGACGTATGGGCTACTACTGGCCAACCATGGCCGCCGACGCTATTGAATATGCTAAGAAGTGTCACACATGCCAACTTCATGCAGACTTCATACATACACCGTCTGAACCGCTACATCCTACAGTCGTCTCCTGGCCCTTCGAAGCCTGGGGCATGGATATTGTGGGACCAATCACCCCTCCTTCATCAAGAGGACACTGCTTCATCCTGGCCATCACCGATTACTTCTCCAAATAGGCAGAAGCAGTCCCACTGGCGGAAGTAAAGAGCTCCAGGGTGGTCAGCTTTATCAAGCACCATGTCATTTACCGTTTCGGAGTACCCCGGCGGATCATTCATGACAATGGTCCTCAGTTTATCAGCCACATTTTTAGCAGGTTCTGTGACAAGAATCGTATTCAAAATATGGCATCCACCGCCTATAATTCGGCTGCAAACGGGTTAGCAGAGGCGTTCAACAAGACCATCGTTAGGCTGCTCAAAAAAGTCGTGTCATCCAACAAACGCGACTGGAACGAAAAGCTTGGCGAATGCCTTTGGGCCTACCGCACAACGGTACGGACCCCAACAGGCAACACGCCATTCTTCCTGGTCTACGAGAGTGAAGCAGTACTGCCTCTCGAGATCCAGATACCCTCACTCCGCGTAGCAATAACGAACAAACTCACAGAAGAAGACAATCAACGTCGTCGTCTGCAGGAACTGGAGGCACTCGATGAGAAGCGTCTCCTGGCTCAACAACGCATCGAACTCTACCAAGCCCGTATATCGCAGACTTTTAACAAGAAGGTCAAACAGAGGACTTTCCAAGTTGGCGACCTGGTTTTAGCAGTCAGACGGCCAATGGTGTTAACTCACAAGACCCCAGAAAAGTTCGAGCCCAAGTGGAAAGGACCTTTCATCATTGAGACGGTATACTCAAATGGTGCTTACCGTCTCGCCAAACCCAATGGGAACTTGTTTATGATGCCCATCAACGGCAAGTTCCTAAAGAAGTACTATTCTTGACATCCTTCAGACATGTGCTTCCCCAAAGGGGATCTATGGGCCCAATCATCGGGCTCATACACAATCTTCTTCTATAAAACTCATACGCTACCGGAACCCAGCTGTTCCGCGGCATCCTTCAGTAGAAAGACAACCACGTCCACATCACCTCTGAGTTGTTCCTCTACACCCTACAAAGCGGAATCTTACGCTACGTAAGCCGACGCTACCCTTCATGTTTACCACGTCCACATTACCTCTGAGTAAACATCTCGTACAAACAACCCCTGCGTTGTCGTACATTGATCGCAGAACTTCCACGTCCACATCACCTCTGAGTTGTTCAGCGTATCCCCCAGGATCATTCCTACCACGTCCATAATACCTCTGAGTAGGAAGATTCTATCATTTTGAATCCAATGATTGCCACGTCTACATCACCTCTGAGCAAACATGTTGGTTCCTTCAAACTTATTATCTGTGCCTAAAAACCAAGGTGCGCAAAAGATAATAGGTCCACACAAATCACCAAGTTCATAATAACAAAAATGAACACATCACAAAAAGTTGCGTACTTCTTTATTTTTCTGAAAGAGAGAGTACAAAAAACTACATTATCCCCCAGCGAAGGGTTGCAAAAGAACACAAAAAAAAGGGAAAAGCTACAGTCCCTGAACCTCCCCAGGGTGGGCTGAGAGCTCCCTGACTCGAAGTCTTAAGTCGGTTGTACGGGCCTCCACAGTCGCCAGGACTCGTCGCTCAGCTTCTTGACGCATCAATTCAACAGCCCCAGCGGAAGTATCGTTCTCATGCTTCTCATCAAGCTGTTGTCGCTGCTGCGCCAAGGCAAGAGTCCGCTGAGTAAAAGTCGCTTCCTCCTTCTTGAATGCTGCGTGTTCAGCCCGGACACGCTCGACATCCAACTGGAGTCGGGCCCGTTGGTCCTTAAGGCGGCACATCTGGGTGTCGATCTCCGCGATGTTAGCATCCAATGCAGCTCGAATTTCTACCGTCGTCTTCATGGACTGAGACAACTGCTCTACTGCAGCCTCAGTCTCAGCCACCTCGCGCTCCCAAATGCCCACAGTGGCCTGGTAGGAAGACTCGATCTCGGCAATCAGCTTTCCCTTCTCCGCATCTATCAGGACGGAGAGGTCGTTTCGCTGGATGCACTGAAGTTCCGTAAGCTGCTCGTCCAGCTCGATCATCGAAGCCTCTAGAATTTCGGCCATATGGTCGTGGCCTTGGTGAATGCGGATCAGCTCGATACAGGGCATTGCCAGAGCTCTTGCCGTCGCAAAACTCCCGTTGGCATCCATCACAGCAGATACACCCTTCTGCAGCATTTTGTACACCCCTTCGACGAGGAATTTCACATATTCGTCTGCATCCGCCAGGACCTGCGGCATCATAACAGGAGTTGGAGAAGCTACTACAGTTAGCGGACCAGAAGAAGATCCGCCAACCTCAACCTGCGAGGCTTGAACCTCAGCATCAATGGGCTCTTCATTAACAGGGGCTGGACTGCTAGCCCGAGGAGTCGAAGGAACAAAGGAAGCCCGCACAGGCGTCGAAATAGTACCCCAAGTAGGAGGGGCAACAGAGGGTTCCACACCCTTACCCTTCTCAAACTCGGAGGGACCACCGACGTCAACGGCCACCTCCTCTACTCCCAATATCCTATCAGCGACCAGTACCTCCCCCGGCAGAACGGGGAGATCAGCACTCATCTCCTGGCCCGCCCCGGGAGACAGGCCCGGCAGAAGGGTCTCATCCTTCTCAATTCCCTCAACAGGGACAGAATCTGTCGCTACCTCCTGATCGGTAGCCGCCTCAACTTCCACGGTTGAAGCCGGGGTAAGACTCGGCAATGATATATCCGACCTCCCCTCATCATGGCAAGGAGGGGAATCAACCCTCTCCTCTGTCCCAATCATATCTGTTGCCCCCACAACAGACTCTTGCGGATCTGGGGCAACGTCATCCGAAGGCGATTAACTCCAATCCACCTCATCATCAGGATGCCTCGAGTCCGTAGGATCCTCAACGTCCAAGGCCTCTACGGCAGATGTGAAGATAACAGCAGATAAAACCAAAAGATCATCATTAATCTTTTCGGTTTCTGAGGCATTATCATATTCATTAACTAAGAAAAGCATGCGCCCGAACAGGCATGCGCCCCAACAGTCATGCGCCCTGATCGCCATGCTTCTTATTCAAAGTATTCCAAAACTTATTTAAAAGTTTTGAAAACTTTGAAGGGGGTCTTGTAGAAGCATGGAATTTCACAACCAGAAAGACCATGCGCCAGACACTACATGCGCCAGAACTCAAACAACAAAGTCAGTAACTATAGACATTTGAAGAAGGACTTTTTATTTATATACAAAAGTCTATTACATGTCTAGAAAAGGTTGTACAAAGTAGAATTCTACAAAGAAAGGATCCTAAGGCTACAGCCAGCAGCCACTATGCGCCTCCAGATAGGCGCAGCAGCCACCATGTGCCTCCAGATAGGCGCAGCAGTCACCATGTACTGCCAGTTAGGCGCAGCAGATGTCATGTGCCTCCAACCAGGCGCATCCCACCATCTTTTCAGCAGCTCAGTTATGTGCATCCCTTCAGCAGCCCAGTTATGTGCCACTCTTCCAACCAGGCTCACTTGGCCGAGCAGGATGAGAGTGGCAGTTAACACTCTATCCAGAGAAAGAGCCGCCAAAGCCAAAGGAAGACGGTCAGAGCACCGCCATTCCGATCTACGGCTCTTCCGGAACAACGGAGACGAGACCCGAGCATCCCTATCTTTGGATGCAACAGGCACCTTCCGCCTGCCTCAGAAGCCCTCGACTCCGTCTTTTGGATGTAACAGTCACCTTCAAGAGTATCAACGACGACGTGGCGTCTCATCTTCACCCTCGGGAGCACTTCGTCAACAGAGTGCACCCGAATACTCAAGTTCATGTCGGAAGTACGTGAGGGAATGAGAAGCAAACCTTCTCTCCATGCCACTATTTATAGGCCGGGCAGATCAAACCCACGCGCCAAGTGGATGGCTCTCCGAGTTCCGAGCAGTGAACTCACATTAAATGGATGAACCGGACGCCTCGACTTCAGCCAAACGGCTATTTAAAGGCACTCGAGAAGCGAAACAGCCGCATCATTAAAGACGTGTCGGATGCGCCGGCTGGACAGCACATCACACTCCATCAAACACCAAACAGATGTGCCCTGTACCTAGCACATCACAGGGGATGCGCCCCCATACGTCCCCATACGTCTAGTGGAATGTCAACCGACGCGCCCACTCAGCTGTCCATCGAATGTCGCCAACATTAAATGCTGAACTGACAGAGTTGGCAGCACGCCTTCCCAAGTCTGAACGGTTTTCATGACCTTACCTCGACGGCTACTGCCACGTGGCCACCCAACTATCCGCATGTGCCTCAAAAGCCATGTGCCTCAGACCCTTCACTGATCCCTAAAGACAGAAGAAGAGTCTCCAATTGAAGCTTTGCATGCGCCTCAAAAGCCATGCGCCCCAGACTGATCTCTGATCCCGAAAGACAGAAGGAAAGTCGCTTGCATGCACCCCAAAAGCCATGTGCCTAGAACCGCTCGTGACTTCTAAAGGTTACGAGCCAAAATCTCATCATGCGCCCAATCTAAGGTGCATCCCACCAAATCATCCCCCCATCAGATTCGAGATCTCCGAGCCATGAGTCGACGACATGTGTCCTTTGACTCAACTCATCCAAGATTTCAGCAACAGAAAGATCTTCTCCTCTGCTACGTGCCGGCTCACAACAGCAGTATGAAGAATTCAACCCCTCGAGTAGGGCGCATCATCCATGCGCCCCCATCAGCAATCCCCATGTGGCGTCCCCACGTACCGGCGCATCCTACGAATGCGCGCATGAGCAGCCAACCTGCCCAGCTATAAATAGAGGGATCATTTCCTTCTTCCAGGGACATACATACGGACAACACACAGACAGATACAAGGGAACGTACCACTAGAGAGGCAGATACAGACACTCAACGTCTTCCTCCTCTCAACAAGCTCCAGCACCCAGAGCAATCTACACCTTCAGAGAACCGATAACCGTCGTCAGCCCGTCAATGGAGTCAACGCATTACCACTCGCTCCATTGGCACTAAGGACCCAGATTAAACAAAAGTGTACTTCTAGGACTACATCTAAGTCCTATATTATAATACTGTTCTGTTTGTATTAAGATTTGCAATCAAACAATTTTAATGGCAAACAGTAAAGTGTACACAATTGTTATCAGCTGCAGTCTGACTTAATTACAATTATGCAAAAGTAAGTACAAGATAATCCGACTAACATGTCGGTGCCAAACGGCTAAGTATAAAGTGAATAGCAAAACGAGCGGTGAAGAAAGGGACCCACTCGAGTCCTCCTGCGATCATTCCCCTAGTATTAACCATCTTGGAGGTAGAAGTATGCTGAATCCTCGGGGACCGGCTCTAAATCTGGCCATGCAAAACCAGAGAGGTTAGACCTCTAATAGCAAGTACCATAAGGAAGGACGATATGAAGGACTAAACCAATAAGTAAAAGAATATAATGATAATAGTTCTCTGCTTTCCACTAGGATTCACATCACATCACGACACTTCGAACCAACCTCCCAACCAAACAATGACAGAAGTTGGCCCATCATGTCCTGACATTCTGATCATCCCAGTTAGGTAACAGAGTAGTGCAGTACACAAACAAATCATCTTGAACGGCCAATCAACTACTACGGCTTGCTAATGTGAGTTCCAAGTTATCCTAGAATTATGCAATAGGGATTCCTCAGTTCTTACTATGTGCGAGCAAGGCTAGTCTATCCAGTCAATCAATTGCGCCAATCATGTAATTAGACGAGTCCCAGCGAGACGCCCGCCATTAATATAGCATGTATAATAATATAAGCAGATATCGTTCCCTGCCCGTGTGACAGATTTACAGTATCTGTAGGAACCAGCCGGCCCGTCGGGTACTACTAGTCCCAAGAGGGCTGCCATATAAGAACTCGGGAATCCATTCTCTCCATGCAATCATTATTTTATTTAACTTAATAGTCTCTACGTTGAGTGAAGTCCCATGCCGTGGATCATGGTCATTCAAATGAGTACTTTTGTACGGGGTACGATATGCGCAACTCTACAACGATACCAGTGCGGCTAGGTTTTAGGTCTTACATAGCGTGATACAACAATCAAATCTAACCACGGAGTAATCATGCCTTGACCATAAAGTACACATGCTCTTTTGTAAGATAAATAAATAACTAAATAAATAAATAAATAATTTGAAACCTGCATGTGCCTGTATGCCAATATTCGGGATCGGCTAATCAATTGCAATAGTTCATTACATGAACGTGTCTCATTCATTCAATTCAATAAGACGACTAGCCAGTCTCTTAGTTCCAACTAGGAACGCATGATCAAATATTAGTCAATGTCACAATCATTATCAATGGTGATAAGGCATGAAAGTCAATTAGTATTACATGGGGTCGAGCCTATAACTCCTCAGAGTTAAGTTCTAGTCATACTGGGTATCCATGGATCAATCAAGACACATGACACATCCCACATAACAATCTGTATTATCAATATTAACCTATCATGATTTATCAAGTTCATACAAAAGGCATAAGGATATAATAGAAGAATTATCATGCCATCATTAAATGAATAAGTTATAGAACAAATAGTAACACCTAGGTTAGAAAGTCACGCCAAGTCTAGTAGGTTATACTAAGGCCAACAAGTCACGCCAACAAGTCTAGACTAAGGCCAAAAGTCACGCCAAGTCTAGTAGGAGTGAGCGTGAAAAGTGGTTCACGCTGGCACGCACAGCGTGAGCGTGAAGCGTGATTCAAGCTGGCAAGCGTGAGCGTATGAGCGTGAAAAAGCGTGATAAGAAATCTACGCACGCATAGAGTGAACGGTAATAAGAAATTCACGTACAGCCTAGTGTGGCATGATAGGAAATTCACGCACGCATAGAGTGAACGTGATAGGAAATCCACGTACGCACAGTGTGAGCGTAAAAAGTCACGCACGCAAGCACAGCGTGATCGTAAAAAGTTACGTACGCAAGTACAGCGTGATCGTAACTAAAAATCCATGCACGCACGCAAAGACGTGAGCGTGACTCAAAATCCACGCAGACACGTATAGACGTGTGCGTGACTAAAAATACACGCTGACACGTAAGAACGTGTGCGTGACTAAAAATACACGCACGTACGTAAGAACGTGTGCGTGACTGAAAATACACGCAGATACGTAATAACGTGTGCGTGACTAAAATACACGCATACACGTAGAGACGTGTGCATGACTAAAAATACACGCAGATACGTAAGAACGTGTGCGTGACTGAAAATCTACGTAGATACGTAAGAACGTGTGCGTGACTGACGAGCAGTTCTACCACATGAACTATCTATCTCCGAAAGCACGCTAAGTTAGGAGATCCAGAAACCCATGGACAACCGAAATACACAAACTTAGATCTAGAGAAAACAAGCCACAGAAACCAAAAATGCCAAGCACTAAACTCTCTCAGGATTATGAGAGGAAGACAAATGAACCATAAAATGGTTCTCCAAGTGGAAGCAAGAAGCAAGATGTACTTGTCTACTGCTGCTGCTGGTAGGTGGAGAAGTGGTGTGGAAGAAGAAGAAGTAATGGTGAGAATGAGAGTTATGAGGAGAGAAAAGGAGATGGTGACTTTAAATAGCAAAGGGGGTGGTAGGTGGGAGCTAATGGGCCGGGTTGCATTCGGGTCCAACAAGGCCAACCCGAAAAGACTAACTAAAGCAGAGAATAAAATTACAGAAAAACTAAAATGCAGATAATAAATTGCAGAAATTAATTACAGGAAATTAATTAACATGAAAATTAAAGAGCAGATAATTAATTAATATGAAACATTATAAATACAGATAATAAATTATAGGAATTTAAATACAGGATGATACATGATAAATACTAAATAATTATGTTCAAGCAATATACGTATTAAAATACGCATTCTGGGAACGGGGAGTGACAGCTGCAGCCTGCGCTCTTTAGCGCAGTGCTGGACTGCGCATCCCCTCTCGGCCTGCGCTCTTTAGCGCAGCGCCGACCGCGCTGCTTGCCCCTTGGCGAACTGTGCTCAGCCCCATGCGCCATCCATTCATGCGCAATCTAACCCCTGTGCAGTCTGCTCATGTGCAATCTAACCCCTGTGCAGCTCACCCCTACGCAGTCTGCTCATGCACAATCTAACCCCTGTGCAGCTCACCCCTGCACAGTCTGCTCATGCGCAATCTAACCCCTGCGCAGCTTACCCCTGCGCAACCCACTGGCCCATGATGATTTGGTTTTAATTCTTGGACTTGGCTTCTCTTTTGTGGATTAGATTTTGAGATCTTGTTCCACACAACACGACTACCTTGACCCCAACACGACCTGACATGATTTTTAGTATTTGCTATGACTAGTTAGGTTTTCGTGGTTTTCTGTAATTTATGATCCTGATACTCCTGATCTCCTTGATAATGACCCAATGGGGTGCATTCTTGACTTGTAACCTGATAACTTGATAGTGGCCCATGACGGTACACTCTTGACTTGTAACTTGTAACTTGACTTGACTTGAAGCTATTGCGACGGCTAACTTGACTTGTATAATCAACTCAGACACCGTGGGTGTTCCTGCTTGCTTGCTTGTGCAATCCACCTGTCTTGTCTTGCATCATGTCTAAGGTATGACTCCCTGGTTCCCACGGTCAGGGATTCATATTGAATATGGATTAGGATAATAACTAGATCAAACTATAGTTCATGGAGAATTTTTAGTCACAGGCAATCTCGTTATCTGGGCACCTTAATTGGACTTGTAGCTTGCCGACGAGTAGACCACATTTCCAGCACATTGTCATGTGTTGCACCCTCTAAGTCACCTAAGGGTATATCGTCTCCTGGGCGATGTACCCAACCATACTCTCAACCCGCGGAAGGATAACTGGATGGTCTGCAGGGCTTGGGAATGGAAAATTCTCATTGCATCTTGTTAGTAATTAGGCTTGTGATGACCCTAGTTAGTTAAAATAGTAAGCCGTAGCATTTGCTTGGCCACCTGCGAATGGATGATGTCTAGCTCTGTCTAAGCCTTGTCTAGTCCATGTACCTGGTACCCCTGAGCATGATTGTTTTACTTATCTTAACAATAATTGGGTAGAGGCAAGGTGCTATTCAGGCGAAGGATTACAACTCCGGTCCTTGTTTGGTTTACGGGTTGTAACCTGGCTCCCATAATGGTTCCACGTCCCTAGTCGTTTATTGTCCTGACGTGCTCTTTATTACTTGTACTTTTCTTTTATTTTCTTATGTTCTGATATGCTGGCTTTTGTTCTTATTTCGTGGCCTCCTTTGTGGCACTTGCTCTTTCTGGGTTTGATCCAGCTGGTTTTGTGTGGCCAGATTTTGGAGCAGCACCCGAGGATCTACCGAACCTCCAGCCCGATGGTGGCGACTAGAAGGAACCCGGGCTACGAGTGGGTTTTCTATTTTGTTTCGCTCACTCTAGTGTAAATTATTCTTTTGAGGCGTTTAGCCGAGGAGTACCTGTTAGCTCGATGCACATTTACTTACTGTCTGCCTACGGGCTGTAAACATGATTAACAAATCCTAGGGTTGATCATGTATGACTTAACTCTTGCTAGTCCTTGCATTTTGTACGACTAGCTTCATGATCAGTCGATATGTAATATTTGGGACGCCTTCTATTATATATTTGGTGATCAAACATCTTGTAATTGTATTACTTGCTTGAGATTGAGACAGTAGGCTTGACCTTAAGAGACCGTTGGCTTGTAGTAAACCCTCATATCTAGACAGTCGTGACCGTATAGCGAGATGGACTTCATTTCAATATACGTAGCTGGCTATGTTCGCCCCCGCTCTCTAGTATTCTGGTTCTGGGGCGTGACAGGAGCTCCGCCGAGCGGGCTCCGGCTGGGAACACCGTCGTTCGTCGGAGTCATCCTGGCGTTTGGCTGGTCCGTGTGGCCGGCCGACCTCTTTTCCGACGGCTCGGGCCACGCCCGGCCCCCCCACCGTCTTAATCCCATTCCCTTTCCCTTCTTTCTATCGAATATCCCCGACCTCCTCCCCTTTCCTCCCTCCCCTCGGCTTCATCGGCGACGTCGCCCCCGACGGTCCCGAGCCAGGTGCCGGAAACCCGCCCTCCTCCCTCCGGGCCCTCCCCCTCTTGGCGTCGCTCCTGTCTCTCTCCCACCGACCCTCGTCGTGCCCCCCCCGCGCCGCCCCTCCCTCGGTCGCGACCCTCATCCCGGCGTCTCCCGTCTTTCGATGGCCTCCAGCCTCCCTGGCCGCGTCGGGCTCGTGGGCTCCTCCCACTGGCGACCCCGACGACCATCAGGGGCTCCTCCATCCGGCCACAGGCTCTCCAGCTGTGCCACCCCCCGCTCAGGCCGTACCCCCCTGTGATCCCCCTGGGAGATGCTCCCTCCGGTCTGGCCTCATCCGCTCCGGACCCCTCGCCTCCGGCTCTCGGTGGCCCTGAGGCAACGTCTCTTTCGATCCCCGCCGCCCCGACCCCCGCTTCGGTAGCGGCTTCGCTCCCGTCGCCCAGCTCGCCGCGCTACTCCCCGCCTCGTCGGCGGCCCCACCCCAGCAGTGGCACTGGTACCCCCTCTATGACCACTCGTCGGCGTCCTACCGGTACTTTTCTGTCGGCGGCGGTCATGGCTCCCCATACGCCTCATCGTGGGCATCGTCCGCTCTTCAAGTCGCCTCGTCGTGGTGCCCCTGCGGCCGTTGCCCGCCTCCGCGTTTCATCTCCGGGTCTTTTTCCCAGCCGGCGTCTCCTCCGCCTGCGTCTCTCCCCTCCCTGGGTCTCCCAAGCGCCGGCCCCCTTCCCTTCTGCCTGCGTCTACCTCCGCCGGAGCCCCCTGTCCCTGAGGTGGACTCCCCCCTCCCCCTTGGCGCTGTGCCCCCTCCTCCCCTCCCCCTCTGTGGTGTCGATCCTGGTGGTGCCACCTCCCCCCCGGCGGATCCCCCTCTTCGCCCCCCTCCCTCCCCGTGGATCCCCCTCTTCGCCATGGCGGTCCGGTGCTCCGCCTCATCAGTCCCCCCCTCGACGACGCTTCCGTCGCCCCCTTCGCCGTATCGCGGCCCAAGCCCGCCATGGCTCTCGCGACTCCCCGGTGGCGCTTTCCCTCCCCCTCTGGCAGCGGATGAGGGTCCCGAGGCCACCTCCCCTCGGTCCCAACGCCCCCCTTCGGGCCCCGCGCACGGACCAGTCCCCCTCGGTCCCCGCGTCTGAATGCCACGTGCCCCCCTACACCGGGCTACGTGCAATTTTTAAATTTTCAAAATTTGTTTTTTGGTCGCTTGGTCTTCTGTGTGGGCCCGGGGTTTAGCTCTGTGTTGTTTGTTTCCTGTCTTCCATTCAATAAAATTTCCTTTGTCAATATATATATATATATATATATATATATATATATATATATATATATATATATATATATATATATATATATATATATATATATATATAAACATTTATATATATATATATATATATATATATAAATGTTTATATATATATATATATATATATATATATATATATATATATATATATATATATATATATATATATACCACTACACAAATTATGAAGTACGCACATTCATACAACACATCTACGGTCGTGAACGTCTTTGGTCGCTCTACAACATTACATGGGCTCGGGTTTGGTTCGGGTCAAGTCCGGACCAGTTTGGTACCATCGGGTTTCCTAAAATTCAATAATCCAATTAATAAATAATTAAATCGTTCTTTAGGGGTTAAGTCACAACTTGGCCTGGTTTTCCTAGTTAGGACACACTGATGGACATGTCTTCCCTACCAGGGCTAATATACTAGTCAAAGCACGCCACTGCACTATCCGTGCCACGATTTCTAGTTATCTTGTACTCCAATTCCTAACCATGACTAAAATCATCGATCGTAATAATTAACTAAATAATTATTTATAAAAACCTAAAAATCACCATTCCAATAAAATAAATAATAATAAAATATTTTAAAATTTTCGGAAAGGAAAGCTACAAATTAATAATAAAATATTTTAAAATTTTCGGAAAGGGGAGCTACAGGAGGGGAGTGGCGGCTGGTAGAGTAGGAATTTAGGTGTTTGAGATTTCTATGTATAATGTTGGGGTCCCCAATATATATAGGGTAGGGTAGGAAACCCTTATGGCGAAAATATAATTGTAATAGATGGTAGAAAAATTAGTGGAATCACTAACAGATAACTCTCATGCTAACTACTAACCATTAGTTAATTAGCCAATAATTTAATTAGTTAATTATATATATATATATATATATATATATATATATATATATATATATATATTCATTTACAAAATATTATTGACAAACATTTTCTTTATATAAAAAAAATATATAACTTATGGAAATTCAAGAAGGACAGGAATTTATCTCACATAATATAGTTTTCAGAAAACAAAAGATCCAACAAAAATACCGTTAGTATATTACGGTCGAAAATATATTCAGTATTTAAAATCACGAATTTCAAAGTATTTGGGAAATAAATCATAAAAATAAAATCATAAAAAAATTTGAAAAACTCCATAATTTGTTCAAGGGAGGTTAGATATATACAGACCGACATAGCTACCAGAAGATCCCTTTCAAGGGAGATCAAAGGATCCCATCGCTTAGTCACGGCCAAGTGGCCATCAAACATCCAAGGACCCTACTTGAGCACCTTGAGCAGATCTGCCTTGATGGAGAAGCGAGCAAAGAAGAAGTTAATTCTCTCTGGAGAACACTTCTACATGCGACTACCATACACGTCTCACGAAGGTTACCACCACGTGATAGGACGACTAGGGTCCTACCATGTACTAGGCCATCATCTTTCACCACTCTGTCACGATATCCACTACCTGCTTGTCGTCAATGATGATCGGTTCTTTGTACCTTATTTGGGAGTCAGTGTTCACCATCATTGGTGAGCATATGTTAGACCAACTTCTAGGGTTAGCAGCACCGAACGATTGCTTTTGCTATAGGGACATTCTCTCCCCTTCCTTAGTAACCGAGGTGACATCCTATTTAACGAGGGAAATGTGTCTTCATCCTCGAGTCCCTCTCCTTCCCTGGCTATTGGTCTTCCCCATGGGTAAGATTCAACCAAGATACTTTGACTCCATGGGAGTATACAGGCCTGGATCCCCTCAAACGTCACACTGTTGACATATTCTTTCCTACAAGTAATTGTTATGGCATCCTAGGGACTGCTCCTCTTCCCTCGGTAGCTCAAGGGACACATCTTCTTTCCTTTTCTACGATCAACCATCGTCCACCCATCTAGTGGATCCTCTGGACCACCTCCCTTGCCATCAATAGGTTGATTGAGAGCTACTAATCCTTAATCGCTCTCACCGCTGCCACTATCCATTTTAGTGTTGAGGAAGGTAAAAGTATTATTAATAAACTATAAAAGGGTACAAACTTAACACATTACACACAACCTTGTTTGAATCGTTCTTACTCAACTTGGTAACATAGACTTCACATCATTCTCAATATTGTGTTAAAGCCTCTAACTGAAAGTAGTCATGCGATCAAAATTTTATCTATTTTGTTCCCTTGATGTATGCCAAACAACTAGTAGAAGGGTAACCTAGATAGGTATGTATTCTTTGGTACACATTTTTGATGTATTAGTATTTTAAATTTTTTTAAAAAGAATTCGTATCTCGTATTTCATATCATATATACCACAAATGCTTCTTAGCACAAATCAAGTCACTAAGCCAAGGAAAAAGTAACAAAAGAAGGTCACCAACCATGGTTTTTTTGAGATGCCCGACGATAGGCACATGACTTTGCGCGCACGCTGCATTGCATGTCTTTTGGGCTCATTGCCCCCCCAACTCCCACCATTATTATAAATGGAAGGAATAGTACGCTCCCGTGGCTCGATCCACTGATCTTCCGCCACTCAGCCATGGTCTTATACCTCTTCTCAGTAACCACAAGAGTTACTCGAGTTCGGTAATATTAATGTAATTGAATTATAATTACGTTACCATGTTTGGTTGAAATATGTAATCAAACCATGTAATGTAATATCAGTTGCATTCAAATATTTGATTTACCATATAATGTAATAATAAATAAATAAAATTTATTCTTGTTGTTATTCTTATATATATTTTTAACTTTTAGTTTTAACTTTAATTAATTAATTTGTTTGTTATGTTATATATATATATATATATATATATATATATATATATATATATATATAATTTTAAAAAGTTAAAATTTATTTGTTGTTTTTTTATTATCATTTTATTTTTTTTATTTTACCTTTTTTTGTTTTTTAATAAATGTTAAAGTTGGCCAACACAAAAAGTATAAATGCCAATGATATATTTGTCAAAATGATACAAATAACAATTATTATTTTATTATATTTAATATTTTTAAAATTGAAACCTATTTTTTTCAAAAGAAAAAAAAAATCTCTATGTCCAGATGGGTTCGGTCGTTTCTGTTCTGTGTCGCCGACTTAATTAGGTTCATGTTCGGGTATGGAGAATCCTAGAACTATCGGGTCTACAAACGGATACAATTGTTACCGACATACTATGACCTTACTAGCATGCGAGTGGCAATAGCATAACAATTGCGGTAATTTCTCTTTTTGTCCATAAAAGGGGAAAAAAAATTGCTATTTGACTCGCCCTATGCTCGCTGGTTGCTGACGTGGGAACCAGTGTGGGACCCACATATTTTTCTTTTTCTTTTTTTTTTAAATTCCACCCATTGGTTGTTTGTAAACGGTTGTGATGAAATATTATGAAAGAAAAGAAAGAGAGTATTGCTCAGGAGTCAGGAGTCCGGAGCCCGGAGCCCGATTGCGACGGCAACATGGCCGAAGAAGGAGTCGCTCTGCTTCATCGAGGTTCTCGTGCACAAGGATGATACCAGCAAAGAGTTGTCCTCTCGTTTGATAAATCCTCTCGTTTGATAATCCCCTTTTTGTGAACTTCAACTCATAGAACCATTCGCCAAAATGTAGAGAAATGGAGAAATGGAGAATTGGGGGAATTGTGATGAACTTTATTAATCAGCTATATTCTTCAAAGTTTAATAATTGTGGAAAAAATCAGACTCCATATGAGAGAAAAGTTTTCTTTACGTGGGAACCGTTCCTCTCAGATGAAGAGGACGAAGAAGAATAAGGGCTCCGGGCTACGGAGCAATACTCTCTTTCCTTTCTTTCACAATATTTCATCACAAGGGATTTAAAAGAACAAAAAAAAAAAAATATGTGGGTCCCACACGGATTCCCACGTCAGCAACCAGCGAGCATAGGGCGAGTCAAATAGCAATTTTGAAATAAAAAAAACTTTCTTCTCCATCGATCTCTCTATAGCGAGTAATGGCCGGGGAAGGTGATCATCGGGGTCGTCCATACAAGAGACCGAAGCACTCGTCCAAGGTTCGATTTCGAAAAAGTCCCCAATTCAAAAACCTAACCCTAATTTTGCTCGTTTGATTTTTTCCCTAACTCCTTCCAGTTTCAGGCCCCCAAGTACGTCGAGGAGGAGGATTTCGCCCTCGACAATGACTCCGACGACGATCGCCGGAGAGGTACATCGAAACCTCCCTTTTTCCCCAGTTTTTGGGTTTTTTTTTTGATTTTTTTGGGTGTTCGGATTGGTGAAGGGGAGGGAGATGCGAAAAAGATCGACTTTACGAAGCTGGAGCTGAAGCCAGACCACGTGAACCGGCCGCTGTGGGCCTGTGCCGATGGCCGGATCTTTCTGGAGACGTTCTCTCCGCTGTACAAGCAGGCCTACGATTTCCTTATCGCGATCGCTGAGCCGGTCTGTAGGTAACGTCGTCGAACTCCAACTCACTTTTGGGATCGGTATCCGTTGTTTTGAGTATTATTGCTGTGTTCCGTGTGTACACGAATGCGGGGCGACACGGACAAATGTATTGATTTTGGACTGCCCTATTGTATGTTTGGAGCGTTTGTGTGGTGTCAACAAGTGTCCGATACGGCATGATAGACAAGGCGCTGATTCTTGTAGTGCCCAAAGGTTGGCAACCAAGATCTTGAGGTCTTTGGTACAAGAGAGGGGAGATCCTGGTTCGAATTGGAGAGCAGGGACAGTCAAAAGACTGACCGTGTCCCAACAAAAACACAGAAGGAAAACATGTTCCCTTTGCTTTTCATTAGTTTAAAGTCCCTCTCATGAAAATATACTGCGGTTTCTTTGGTTTCTTTTGTTTCGTTAATGCTAATTAACAAACGAAGACCCACTATTTTAAAGAATCTAATATAACAACATGAATGGTTTATGGCGAGCCTCGATCTTGTTTCAACTAGATTCCACCATCTAAGCTGTACAAGTCGGAGTCGACTTTTTTCTCTCGATTTTTTCCCTTCCTTGAGAGATGCTTCTACTTTAATGGACCTACACTATGCAAGAGTATTGAGGAACTAACAAGTAGACCCATGATCATGCCCAATGAGTGATTTGGTTCCCTATTGGTGTGATACTTATTGATCCCATGAAACCATATTATGAGATTAGTCAAACATATTGTTGTTTGATGTGGTCTCTCAGTTCATCGTGCTTGGCCCTCTTGCCTAATAGTACCATGGAGAAGGCCATATGCAATATCTGATCTCATGGACCTTTGTAGACTATCTACCTCGGTCTCCCTTGTCTGTCCATACAATTTTATAATTTACGCTTTTCACTGAATTGATTAACCAATGTATTCCATAACATGGTAGGTCTACCATCCAAACCAATTACCTTTAGATCTGGACAACTTGGAACGTCGTTCTCTGAAGTCCCAATATTAATAATTTTCCTTTGTTGCCAAACCATCAAGGTTCTAAACGGTGGTAGGCGGGTGTGCGGCGGAGAGGGTCTGCCTAGGCCGTCTAGGCGCTTTATACATTTTGGGTATTTTAGAAGTTTTTTCACCTTTTTTTTGCATAATATACTTATTTTAAGGGTGTTTTATGCACAACTAAGTTGTAGAACAAAGATTTATGAAGTTTCAGTATTGTAAAAGTGGACCGTAGGTCCATAATGCTTGCAGAACTGTTTTGTCAAAACATCTGGTCAAGTATTGCTTCGTCTAGGCATCCGTCTATGCCGCCTCACCTAAGCCTACGCCGTCAAACCTTCGTTGACCGCCTACTCCACTGCCAATGACAAAAGCGGTATGGATAGCGGCCGCTTAGCACCTAGCTGCCGTCTAGACCAAGTTTGTTAAAGGCGCAAGGCGCACTCAAGGTGCAAAGGGTCAATATCTTCCGAGGCGCAAGGCGCACTTAAGGCGCACGCCGGAGCGATTCAAGACGCATATATATATATATATATATATATATATATATATATATATATATATAAACATTGATAAATTTGTGTCACCTCTTTAGTCTTCGTCTCTCTATATATAATTCACAATTCACATTGATTCATTTATTTTGTATCCATCAATTTTGCAGGTGCAAAGCTGGTTGAGGTGGAGACTTTGGTAGTATCCATCAATTTTGTAATCAGTCTATAGTAACAAAAAAATTGAATGAAATTTTTGCATGAATAGAAAAAGAAGACACTACTTCACAGTTCACATTTCACACTAACAAACAAAAATGAACAGTAAACAAAAACTCACTACTTCAGACTCAGTAAGCTGTATACACAAAAATTAACAATAAAAAAGACGAGAGAGAGAGAGAGAGAGAGAGAGAGAGAGAGAGAAAAGAAAAGAAAAGAAAAAGAAAAGTATTGCAGGAGCGAGAGATCGAGAGAGTTAGAGACGAGAGATCGAGAGGGAGAGGAGGGGGGAACTCACCTGAAGTCCGCCGCCGCAGTCGCCAGCCAAGTCCGCCGGAGTCGCCAGGTAAGTAGGGTTTCGTTTCGTTTCGTTTCGTTTCCTTTTTTTTTTTTCTTTTGCTGTGTTCTTTTTTTTATATTTCTTCCTCTCTTTTCTTCTGTGCTTTCCTTCTGTTTTTCTTCAGCTGTATTTTTTTCTTGCGGGCCTGTGGTGGCACTGGACTTTTTCTTATTTCTGTACAAATTGGACCTGTACAACAAATATTCCTGCACAATATTATAGAGGCGCGTCTAGGCACGCCTTAACTAAATCCAGCGCCTAAGGAAAAGGCGCGCCTTTGGCGCGCCTAGAGAATTGCACCTCGCCTGGACCCTCCTAAGGCGCTGCCCCTGCGCCTGGAGCCGAGGCGCGCCTTGGACGCGCCTTTGATAACACTGACGGCTGTCTCGACTGCCATTTAGAACACTGCAAACCATTACTCGATCAAACACCATGTTGATTTGACCACTCTTGCCTACTCAACAACAAACAACTAGATATCACACAGCTTGCATATAGCCATGACCAACCGACTCCATGTAACCAAAATAGTCATAATAGTTGCTCTTTCACGACAATCTCACCCCTGAAACTGGAAGCAATCTCACACATTCGTCAATGCCTACTTTCTCAACTCGACAGACCACCATGCCATTAACCTTATCGATGTCCAACCCGAGCCATGATCAACTGACTCCATGTAGCCAGAATAGTTTCTCTTTCACGCAACCTCATCCCTGAAACTGGAAGCAATCTCACACATTCGTCAATGCCTACTTTCTCAACTCGCCAGACCACCATGCCATTATCCTTGTCGATGTCCAACCCGAGCCCGACATGTTGGCACTCACCTTTTGGGCGATGTAAAACCCATTCCCATGTACAGTAAGTCATTTGCTGATGGTTCCCCTAGCCATCTTCTATAGATTTGTGCCCAACTTCAGCCTTACTTGCATCCGTGACTTCATGCTCAACAGTCATGGAAATACACAAAAAACCTGTAGTTATACTGTTCTGTAAACTGATAGTATAACCTTATTTTGGTCATATATGTTTCGCATATCGACCATGACTGATATGTCTACTGTATCATCTCTCTCTTGGAATGCATAGACCCTGGTCAGTACTTGGTAATGCCAACATTGAGGCTCTCCTTTCTAAGTCAATCAGCAAAGACAAAAACACAAGAAATATAAGAAAACATCGACTAAACAATAATTTGGTTGTGCTGAAGGTCTCCTTTACTGAGACATTGCAACCTAACCATTTGTCATAGTTGTGTATCTATATTATTCACAACATTTGTCCTTAATATTATTATGTTTAAAAACTACTGTCTAAAAGCAAGTGAAATAAATAATTGTCTATTGCTGGTGAATTATTCATGGATATTTATTCCATTCAGAGCTAACACGAAACACAACGAATAGTACATAAAGCTTTGCCTATGCGTATTAGACTTTAATAATTCAGTTATTTTTTGGCTTTCCGAAACGAGAGTCTGATTATTTGCTTTCAATGTTTTGTAACTTCATATATGAGCTGCATATAGAATTTTAATCTGCAGGAAGTAATTGCCAAACTATAACCTTATGACTTGATCACTTTTGATGTAGGCCTGAGTCTATGCACGAGTACAACTTGACCCCTCACTCGCTCTATGCTGCTGTTTCTGTTGGTCTTGAGACCGAAACCATCATTAGTGTCCTAAACAAGCTGTCGAAGACTAAATTGCCCCAGGAAATGATTGATTTCATCCATGCTTCCACTGCCAATTATGGCAAAGTCAAGTTGGTTCTGAAGAAGAACAGATACCTTGTTGAGTCACCATTCCCGGAGGTAATCATCGAGAAATTGTGAAGTAGTTTTTTGATTCATTAGGTATCTAATTGGCCCAAGTAAGTTCGTGTTGGTTGATTGAGGAGGATTATGATATTGGAATGTAGGTGCTGAAGGAATTGCTTAGGGATGATGTTATATCTCGTGCAAGAATTTCTTCAGAGGTATTTCTTTAGCTACATAATGGTTAAATTGTGCTTATAGTGCCACCCAATTTTGGGTGGTTTTTTGTGGTTGTCAACTTTGGCTCTATAATAAATCCTAACTGGACCATTGTGGTGCACTCGTCATTAAAGACCTTCATGCAATACTGTATTATTGTATTTGTTTGAGTAAATTCTGTTGATGAACATGCAAATGCTAATCATTATTTGATTGGTCTCAAGATCAGTTTCTTGCCCGCACCTCTGTTACCCTTTTCTCATAACTGAGGTTCCAATAGAGAACGGGGATGTTTCTAGATTATATTCTTTACAAGAGGAATTACTGATCTGAAGACCAATCTGAGACGTGGCTGATTATGTACATCTTTATAGATATAAATATGCTAAATACAAAATACTTAAGTTGAGTGTATGTTTGTATTTGAAGTATGCTACTTTTTTAAATTTAGAAGTAACACTTGTTCTTCCCTGTTATGGAAGTAAAAAAAAAGACATGGAAACTTTTTTCTTCACAAGGAATATTTAATTGGACACTCGTTGGATTTCGTTTGAAAACAATCTTGTAAAGTAAGAATGATGCTTGGGACTTATGATGGTAGTTCTTCCCTTTCTATTACAGAACATTTGTTCCCGCTCCCTCTCCCCCAATTAAAAAATTCCATCATTCTTTAGGAATCTCATGGGGGCGAAGCATTTACAGTTAGTAAAAGTACAGGAGAAATAGAAGGTGGTCATGATGAGCTGTTAGATGGAGCTGAGTTGGCTGCTGCAGCTGAAGACAAAGAAACTCATGCGTTTGAAATTGATCCTTCTCAGGTGTTATGTAGTATACACAACAGTCCAACTATTACAAAGCTACCAGAACTTCATTGTTTGATTTGATGTATTTTTCTTATTACAGGTTGAGAATGTGAAGCAAAGGTGCTTACCAAATGCCTTGAATTATCCTATGCTTGAGGAGTATGATTTTAGAAATGATACGGTGAGTCCGGTCACCTACTTTTACCTATTATTCGATAATAACTTGTTGTTGCTATGTGAAACATGTAACAAGTTCTCCTGATGCATAATTTGATCTTTTCAAAAGGCTGGGTGTTGGTTGGCCATTAAAGCTTTAATAGGGGGCATTGCAAATAACAAAGACCAATTTGCATAGTTTACCATTAAAAGGGAACATTGTAATTGACAAATATTAATTGCGTATTACCACATTTACTGTGGGAATCTTCTGCCTATGTTGAATGTAGTAATTCCTCGCTTATTTGATTCTGTCAGTTTTTTTTATATATAATATATTAACTTCATCTTTTTTTTTAATCAATTTCATATTGCAATAAGAACTACAACAAAAAGAAAAGCGAATCCTTGATGACAATTTTTTCAGTGGCTACATAAAACATTTTCTTCTAATCAGCTCTGTCGAGGTCTATCTCGGTATCTCCTTTAGCAACTAAAATATCCTTTTCGTAGCCTCCTACCATGTTTATTGGTGTATCCATAGTCTAGTGACGCATGACGAGACAAAAATGATCTATATGGGATTATGCAATGATTTAACAAACTGATATTAATGGAATATAATTGTCAATTGAAGTTTGACCAAAATCCACCCAAAAATCCAAGAAAATCTTGAGGCAATAAATCAAATTGTGCATTATGGATTGATTTACCAAAGGACCACAAAGTTGCACAATTCCGCATAGCTACACGTAGATGATGAATCCACGCATCCGTGGTACGTTTTTGTCGTGGGATTTGAAGATCAACTTTTATGCAATGCAGAGGAAACTCAGATTTTGGGATATGGTAGAAGGTAATAAGATTTGGGGTTAGGATTTATATAAGAGGAATAATAATAAGAAGAAACTCACTCAAATAAATCTCTTCACTCTTCAATGAATAAAGTTTAGAGAGCACATAATTTTATATATGTAATCAAACCTTGACCATAATTGCAATATAAAACAAGTTGTTGGAATAAAACTAATCCTAAATACCAAATATAACCAATTTCTTTATTTCTAATAAGTATAATAATCCTAAAAACCAACCATGTAGACCCTTGTGCATAATTAAAAATCTTGTTCCCCATTTGAATAATTGAAAACCATGCACACCATTAAGTCTGCACCCAAAGGTTATCCAAAATATATGTTGCATGAATACAGTCAACGGGTATGAATACAGACACGATACAAATATGAGATACAACCATTTTCAAACGAGTACGTAAGTAGTTACCTATGTTGCACAAGTACGAATACAAACGCGGGTACGGACACACTACAAATACGAATACATACATCATTTTGTTGTGGGTGTCTATCCGGCATAGCCCAAAATAAACCCCAAGTCTAAATTCTTAAATCCGTATCATATTTGATGACCTCAAACTCTATTCTCTTAGACGGTAAATGTGCAACGGGCTTCGATCTCCATCAACTATCCCTAGCTTGAAAGGTTCACCAAATGCCAAATGGTTAATGAAGACGATGATAGTTTGCGAGCGCATTTAAGTCAAGCTTCTCTTCAGTTTGCTGGAACCCTCCATGATGGTAGTGATGCTTGCAGTGGAGGAAGCAATACTAAGCCTCATGGAGATTGACAAATGACATCACAACAGAAATAAAGACGTTGGCTCGGATGATCCTATGATGACGGTGGCGGTAGGTGGAAAGGACTCCTAATAGCATATCAAGCCCCACACATCGAGAACTCCTAGAACAATAACATGTTTTTCCTAAAAATAACAAATATATCATGCTAGTAGAGGATACCTTTGAGGAATGCGATGATAGTTGTGCGGCAACGCCTATAATGATAGTTGGTGAAACGGTTTATGATAGGTAATGATAGTAGGTGGTAGAAATGTTTCATGGTAGGCTCGAAGCATCTCAATGTAGAATCTTTTCCTATCATATGAAGGACATATGATCCTCTAAAGCTCTAGCTCGTGGGCATCGGGACTAATCAATTATCAACTCGAGAGTCTTTCGTAGATTTTCGTCCTCTACATGATTCTTTGATTGCACATCTATATTGCAACGACACGAGAAGATTGTAGAGATGTAATGGGTCGGGTCGGGTCAGGCTGGGTATTATCCAAACCCGACCTCTACATGTTCTCTAATTGCACATCTATATTGCAAGGACACTTGAAGATTGTAGAGATGTAATGCGCCGGGTCAGGTCAGACTGGACAATATGCAGACTCGACCCAAAAATATTTTGGACAAAAGAATTTGGCTCGACCCAACCCTAGCTTTACAAAACCTAAGCCCTAATTCGACCCTTCGGGTTTCGGGGTAGCCTGTGGGCTTTTCGGGGTGACTCAACTATGTTAAAAGTTCTTTTATACGAGCACAAACTATTTACACTATTCAACCAATAACATATGATAAATAAAATTGACCAATATGATAAAAATGTATCGGTCGTCTTTTTTGAAGAGTCGGGAACTTCTTGATGACGATGCTTAGTGAAGACGTTGAAGGGGAGTCGACTTCAATGATATGAAATTTATTTGTAAGATAGTAGATAGTACCCCTATCAGTGTGATACATTTCGGTGATGTCGGTCGATATATCGATTTGAGGCCTAAACCGACATTCATCGGCCACATATATCGTATATACCGTTTTGAGAAATATCGTCCGATATCATATCAACATATATCTCCCGATATATGAAAATGAAATATTTGAGGTAAATAAGTGTTTTTGGTTTGGGTTAGTAGGTTTTTATATTGATACAATACTCTTAATATTACAAGTTTTTTTATTTTTACGTACAATTTTATATTTTATGTTTTTTTATAATGTATAATTATGATGTTATATTGGATTTTTTTTTTCCTTAGTTAGTTATTTAGTTTCAGCCTTTTAGGACATTTAGACAATTTGTATATCTTGAAATTTGAATTTGATAGATATCCGATATTTCAATAGATGTCCAATATCCGAACCCGATATCTCAATGTTCGAGATATGATATCTGAAAATCCAAACCAATATGAAACCGATATTCGATATCTTGAACATTGTCACCTATCTTTTCCAATATATTTTTCAAAGCAAATCCATCATTTTGTATATAATTAGTTATTAGATAAGAGCCTATAATGGTTTGGGTTTCAGACTAGGTTCTGGTCAGGCTGGTTACTGTCCAAATCCGACCCAAAAATATATTGGGCCAAAATTGAGCTTTGCCCCTTTTAGAATCATGTTAGGGTCGAGTCGGACTTTTTTGGGGCCATTTCGCAAGCCATTTGGGTCGGCCTTAGCCTAGTATCGTCCCTAGAAATAGTGGCCGTATCCATACCCGTATCCGTGTTCGTGTTCGTTCATGCAATATAGATAACTGAATAATACCTATCTGAAAATGTTTCCTGCATGGTTTAAAGTATCTGCCGATACCGATCCGATACGGCCGATACCGATACGATACGGCCGATACCGATACGGTTTGGCATGTCCCGATCCGATACTGACCGATTCCCGATACTGACCGATACCGACATTGGGGGTCTCTTTTCCGGTCAAGTAGGTAAAGAAAATTAAACGAAAAAGACAAATCAGTAAGGGTTTAAAGCATAATAAGGTTGTAAAATCATGTAAAAGAAGAAAATCAATCTATTGTATGTAAATCAATCGCTAAGGGCGAGTACTATTTCATTTAATTTCAAAACTACAAAGAAATAACACTGAAAATACTTAAAATTATGCCTAAATGTATAAAATATATGTTTTTAAATATAAATAATGTATTAGTGATTATTTGTTTTCCGATACCAGAAAATCCGATACTCCGATCCGAAACCGCCAATACTACCGATATCGCCGATACCAATACTCATAGGAATAGTCCGTATCTGTGTCATGTTCTTATCCATGTCCATATTCGTGCAACATAGCTGCACATGTACTAGTATTGCCTGTACCAGTATCTTGTTTCCAGCTGTCAATCCCTGTAACCTACCTTATGCTCAATATATATATATATATATATATATATATATATATATATATATATATATATATATATATAACAATCACTGTTCACAACTAAAGTCCAAATTCTCAAATTCACATCAAAACGAGTATCTTGTCTCCAACTGTCAATCCCTGTAACCTACCTTATGCTCAAGATATATATAACAACCACTGTTGACAACTAAGTCCAAATTCTCAAATTCACATCAATCCGACGGCCTGATATGCTCCTTGACGGGCACTATTGATCTCAATTTCCACTTAGCAACTCCTTCAGTTGTGTTCCTATTTCAAGTGTACTCTATCAGTGACCTAACACTGTAGAACACTTCAATCGTCAACATCTTTCTCAATCTTGTCACCAGAATAATTGATCTTAGGTAACAAAAATGATCACTCTTATGTATCTTTGGCCGTTAATGAACTGCCGTAGTTCTTATAGTTATATTGAAACTTAGAGGCCCTATACTTTGATTTTAGTCTTAAGACTTCTCAATCCTTTAGATTCTATGTTGTTTCGACAACATACATTGTAAGACCTCATCCACATTGTGCCTATCATGCTGAGCTATACTTTATGCACGCAAGGAGATAAGGACTTGATGCTGATCCATGTAAACATATGGTGCTAGATAATGAATAGGTATTTTTCTGTTTGTTCTCTCATGATACAAGTTTAACCATACATGTCCTTAGTGAAAGCAGTGTTAGAGAACTCAGAACATTCACATATTATTTTGGATATACGAACCAACAAGGTACTCTTTTGAGGTTCGTCAATGAGTGTAGGAATTATCTCTTTCCATATGTGTATACTAAACTGTGTTTTTAGCTTTCAAAGTTGAAAGATAACTGTATTTTCTATGGTGGAGGAAGAATATTTGGTACTTTGAGTGTATGCTGCTTGTCATTTATGAGTGTGTTTATGCAAGTGAGCTACAACCTTCAGATGAGGTGGAACTGTTATAGTGTGTTCTATTTGTGTTTTATTACAACCTTCAGATGAGGCGATTGTTATAGTATGTTTTATTTGTGTTTGGGCTTTTGCAGGTGAACCCTGACTTGAATATGGAATTGAAACCTCAAGCACAGCCCAGACCGTACCAAGAGAAGAGTCTGAGCAAGATGTTTGGAAATGGTACGTGCTATTCTGCAAAATAGACACAAGAGTCAATCTTCAGTGACTGATTGACACGTTCTCACAGAAGGTTCTTAAATTTTTATTGTTGTTGTATCCTGTAAGATGCTTTGGCTGACATCTTAACATCAACAAACCCTATCAGAAGGTAACATTTTATATCTTACTGGGAATACATGAATCACCAGTGGAATCTGTGACAATTTTTTTCTATGTATATTCCCATCCCACCTCCTTATGTTCTTCCCTACTCTTCTTTCAGCCTACTAGTAAGCTTCTAACATCATTTTAAAGTTACTTTTGAAGTTCCTCTCCCAATTCCGAAGTTTTTTTTCGGAACCCAATATTTTAAGATCAATAGAGAGATTTTAAAATTAATATAGACATTCAGCTCATAGTAAGTGTTTATAAGTGTTGGTAATTGCATGTTTCCCTTATTTTAGGCCTCTTAGATGTGTAATTGCACAACTATAATTTTAGTCTTCTACTTTTGACAAATGCTTCTTGTAACATCCTGTAAGGACGATTATCTGTAGCTAATGACAAATAAATGCTGCCTCATCAATTTATCAAGCTTATTCCGTCTTTGTTATTCATTCTTCCTGAGGTAGAATACTTGTTTGTACTTGTCCTTAGATTTCCTTGCTGCTAGCAATCATCTAATTTCTCTATGGATGTCCAGTTGTTTTTTTCCTTTTGTAATTACATTCCTTCCGAAGGGAGCAGCCTCCTGCATTTCTGTAATCATAGTATTGTCTGCATCATTGGCCTGAAAATTGTATTTTAATTGACCATGTAATTGGATGATTAATCTGAGTAACTGGCTTATGCAATCATTTGTATTCCACGTAGTTCAATTAATTGGTGAACAGTCCTGGACTAAGGACAAAATGAAAATTCTCAAGATATTATTGGTCTACGTAATTTTCTATTGCTGTTGTGTGGATTAATCCTATTTACTTTTCTATTGTTAATTTGTCCCGTAACATTCAAAATCTTGTAGTTCATACAAGGCATTTACCTTCTCTTTGTTGGTCAAGCTTCTAATTCACACATTTTATATTTACCAACATTCGTGGTTATCTATGTTTAATTGCATGCATAGTCCACATATTTTAGCTCACAACTTTGATGTACTGATAAAAGTTTAAGGAAGTTTCTACATATGAATGTTGAAGCTATGTAAACAACTATGCTATATATGTGTGTTCAAGGGTTGCATTTCTTTGTGTATCAAACATGACCTTGATGTCAGCCCATTTGTTAATGTTATGTCTTACTTCACTTTATATGTTCTATATTGATTCAACTAGCAATAAATCAAACGATCTTTAATGTAATCGAAGTTGTTATCTTTCTATCTTCTTACGAAGAGTTTAGGAGGTGTTGACTTTATAGAGCTTTCTTTTCTACCTACTAATTGTAGTAACAAAGTTGAGGAACAAACGGTATGATTTTTTTTTTTGCTGCAAATACTTTGTTATATGCTTGGGGAGTTGTTGCCAACTACATTGAAAATACGGTTTTCTAAATTAAGAAAGGATATTGCTGCACCTTGCAATTTTATCCATTTATATCCTTTGATCTAATTACCCATGTTTGTGCTCTAGACTTGAGTCTTTACAACCGAGACAAACAAAATGATGGAGTTTCATGTAAGCCAATTGTCACTGAAAAAATGTGAGATCTCTGTGAATATCCTTTCAGGCACTTGAATGGATTTCATGCAATTGAACCCAATTGTATGGATAAATGCTTTGGTGTTTTGTTGGTGGTGTTGTCTTGTTAATGTGTTAAAGCTATCTTTGTAAACTCGAATTTCCTTTGGAGGATCATGTTGTTAACACTTAATATTGGATTCAGTGGATAAGAGGCTTATTGAGTAAATATGGTTTAAGGATTGTTATCGTCGAAATTTGCAGGGAGAGCAAGATCTGGCATTATTGTTCTACCTTGTGGTGCTGGAAAGTCATTAGTTGGTGTCTCTGCTGCAGCTAGGATAAAAAAGAGCTGCCTCTGCTTAGCTACCAATGCTGTTTCTGTGGATCAATGGGCTTTCCAATTCAAGCTTTGGTCTACTATACGAGATGAACAGATTTGCCGGTTTACATCTGATAGCAAAGAAAGGTTCGGTGGTAATGCTGGTGTGGTTGTTACCACTTACAATATGGTTGCTTTTGGTGGAAAAAGATCTGAAGATTCTGAGAAAATCATCGAAGAAATTAGAAATAGAGAATGGGGTTTGCTTCTTATGGACGAGGTAAAACTTGTATTCTAGACCTGTTAAGTTACATGAGTCATTTTAATGAAAGTTGTTTTCAAACAGTCTATATAACATTTAATGTAGTTATTATCGCTACTTCCGTTAACAGTAATACGACACCTATTGATACCCTTATACTGTTCTAGATCATGTTTTCTGATTATGCAGGTGCATGTCGTTCCTGCACACATGTTCCGTAAAGTTATTAGCATCACTAAATCTCATTGCAAACTTGGTCTTACAGGTTAGTATTTCTTCTAATGTAGTAGTGAGATAATGTAGATTTCTACTCCTGTATTCTTTGTACAGGTTTCTTTCTGGTTGATTTGAACAATATAACATTATTACAGCAACACTTGTGAGAGAGGATGAGCGCATCACAGATCTTAACTTCCTTATTGGACCAAAATTGTATGAAGCTAACTGGCTGGATTTGGTGAAATGTGGCTTCATAGCAAATGTTCAGTGTGCTGAAGTATGGTGTCCCATGACGAAGGAATTCTTTGCAGAATATTTGAAAAAGGAAAATTCCAAGAAAAAGCAGGTAAAATTTCTACTAAGATATGTACAAAACATATTGAGGATAACATCCATTTATTCTTATTTCTACTCATTTATGTCCCATAGTTCTTGATGTCATTCAGTATTAGGACAATCCTTCCGATTAGGGGTGAGCGTTCCGTTTATTCGGTTTAAACCGAACTGAATTAGCAAAAATTGATTAAACCGAAATTCTAAAAATTCAAAACCGAAATTGAACCGAATTAACCGAAACTGAACCGAATAATAAATTCGGTTTATTCGGTTTGTTCTGTTGGACCATTTATATTGTTTAATGGGTCGGATCCAAAGTTGGAATCGTGGTTAAATTATATTAAAATTTATAATTTTTATACACATATTTTCTAAATTTTAAAGTTGTACACAAAATTGTACTAGTTGTTAAATTATCAAAGTTGAAATTCAAAACACATACATAGAATTGTTGTTTTCAAAATATACACATTTTTAATCATATAATATGCAAAGAATTGAGGGTATTTACATAATTGTATAATTCTGATTTGGTTTTCGGTTTTGGACCGAAACCCAAAACCGAAACTGAATAAGAAATTTTGGTATTTTGAAAACCGAACCGAATCTCTTATTCTGTTCGATTCGGTTCGGTTTTCGGTCCAAAACCGAATAATGCTCACCCCTACTTCCAATAAGGTTCTCTCCTGCTGATTGTTAGGCACTTACCTACATAAATTAGTTGCAGATGACAATCATTGCATAGCATGCTTTCATAGTATAATACAGATAGCCTCTTTGTCATAAGATTTGGTTCACCTTCCTACTTCCTAGGCATGTCTTAGTCTGCCAAGGTCTCACTTAGGCTTGGTTAGGTCCTATGGTTAACATCGATAATTCTTTTTGTTAACTTGCTTATTCTTCTTAAGCCAATTAAATTGTTGGTTCGATTGTTTAGTTGCATAATTTTTCTATATCTAGTTTGTCAGCTGTTTAATTTACTTTATGTTGAGTATAGAAGCTTTTAGGTTTATCATTGTTTTGAGTTTTCTTTTTCCATCCCTCTCTGCCTAGGCCCTTGGGTGCTATGCCCCTCTGTAACAATCTAGTGACTACTTTCATCTCATAACATGGATCATGTGGGAAAGTACAGGGTCTTATGGTTGTTCCCCACATTTTCTGCAATATATCTGTCATGCTCCGCTCCCGCAGGAGCGATCGTCCTCGCTAAGGCGTGATGCCGCACGGGCCTAGGTTGCGTCCGTGCAAGGCTAAGTCCAGAAACGGCCGATTTGAGCTAGGCCACAGAGTCGCACAGAGTGTCCCCATTTGCAGCAGAAAGTAAATGAACACAAATTGAAGCGAATTCAACTCTTTATTGATATTCAAAAGTTTACAAGCGGCGCTAGGCCGATATTACAAATCGCTCAAGCTCTCTCTCTCTCTGAAACATAAAAGGCGTGCTAAGTGGCTTACAACATGGAATGATTCATGGCGATGTTCTGATACATTATGTCATGTATATGGTGCTTCAGCTCCTTGCAACGCTCCAAGGCTCCAGAGATAGCTCCGCGCCTTAGCACGTTCGATGGAAGCTCCGCACCCGCCGGCGTCTCCTGCATCCTGCAAGCAGACTGTGGAGTTATCAGTACATTGTTATGCACTGGTGGGGAGGCTAGCTCGCCCACAATGCTATCATTACCAAACACGTTCTATTCACTTTTGTGCATCTCTATCATTCATTGTCTTTCTAATTTTGCCTTAGGATCAATTTTATGGCATATGTCATAACCTATCCCGTGTTGCCAAATTGAAGTGTCGCATGGAAATACATGCACGACTTACCTATACTTACCGTCCGGCCTTCCTTGTCCAACGTAAACCAAGTTAGTCAACAATTCATATGAAATAACTTAACGTAGTTCATGAAAGCATTCAATGTCAAGTTCGTGTCCTTGTCTCGGGTTCTAGCACGTCGTAGGCACGTTTTCTAACTCGTTTGTTCGAAGTACTCTTGATCATTTGGTGTGTTATATTCAAGCCTATTCAGAAGGTGCTTTGTACAGTTATCTTAGACTACTTTGATTTCAATGCAAGGACTTGCACGTGAATTGCCACCAGCAAAGCCCACTTAAATCTATATGCACTGGTCACTGGCATCACAAGCCATTTAGGACACATCCCACCGTGGTATTTTTCAACTAGCGTAGGGTGAGGACTGGCACACATCCCGTTAGTCTCTTGAAATACCTCTGCACTTACATCCCCCGGGTGGCCGAGTCCGCACCCAGGCAGCCCGTAAGCCTTGACTTGATCCCGCCTAGGCCGGCCACGATCCTCCCTTTGATCATGCCGCGGAATCCGTATCACCCGTGCACGGGTCCGTCCACGACCATTTCGTATTTTATCGTCATAGGCTAACCCTTAGCCATAATGCGTTATCGACCAGGTTGGCGTCCGTACAGCGCGGATAGCGAGCCCCGTTGCACGTGTCCGTCATACCTGTCGCTAACCATTCCTTTCTTTCTTATCTTTTATTCATTCTTCCTTTTCTTTTCTTTCGCTTGTCCGTTCGTTCATGGATTCATTTTCGTATTCACCCTTTCGTTGATTCATTCATTCACTTGTTTATTCGTTCATTCTTTCATTTATACATTATGCAACTTCCCGTGCGGGAGTCGCCTTGGCGACCCATCGGTCCCATAGTCTTTCAATGTTTCTAAACTCTACTCGGAACGACTATGTTGATAGTCTCCCTGTTTCATTGTTGTAAACCATTCATTGTTTTCATTGTTGAACGCATAAGGGACTTGAACGTAAGCTTGTGCCTTAGCACGAGCGTGGAGCGCGGTGCGAGAGTTCTCGTATTTTCCATGTTCCTTTCCATATTCTATACAAGCATACAAGATGGGATTAATCCCTTAGCTAGGTGCGTTGGGTCATTTATTAGCATGCGCGGTGTTATCGCCTAGCGATTTCAATGATAGTGTCCGTATTATTATGTGTCTAGGCTAAGCAAAGACGGGTTCATCGGAGCCACCCACCTTAGCGATGTTCGCATTGGCCGAGCGACACTCCGAGTGCGCCTTTGAAAGTCTAAGTCTGGATTCATCTTGACGGGCCAATGTAAGCCTTGCATCGATTCTTCATCTGGTCGATGCCAACTCTTCGGGTCGACGACTCGTTTGAGTCGTTGCACTTGCCGTTTGAATCGGCGTTCCGCTAGGACGGAGCGGGTCATTACATAATACATCACTCAAAATAAGTCTCGTCCTCGAGACTTCCTGAGTGCAGGTCATCCTACCATTCCTTAACTCGCGTCGTCGTGTTTCTTAGACAATCCCTATCGAATGGCTTTATCGTTCTATGGTACCGAACTATACTCGATACCTTTCCAAGTTCCGTGTCGCATACGTTTGGTCGATTTTTTTATTTTTTTTATTTTTTATTGAGTAACTTTTCATTCATTTTTGAGTTGATGGCACTTATTCAATTCAAGTGTTTCTTCGACTTGGTTGCTACTTGACGTATCATGGGACTGAAAGCGGTCGCACGAGGTGCGTTGTAATTCGTCAAATGCGAGTGTCGTAGGCTTAGGCAAACTCACTTTCGTTTATGCGCATCGCAACACCCACTTGCAGCTGCATTCGAGTTCATCATATCGCTGAGTTTAGATCGTGCACGTATCCAAGGCGTCCCCCGAATACGTACATTTCAACCAAGCTTAGCGATTAGCGAAGTCGGACAAGCTACTCGTGATAGTTTTGATTTGCCGATCGTTTTGCTAACTTCGATTTAAAATCGAACTCATGCATCTCACTATCGTTTATCTCGGTCCTCGAGATGATTCGATTCGCTTCTCAAGCGCTCTTGTCAACGAAATCAATACGATTTCTTCTTAGCAGAGTCGACCAAGTCTAAGTAATTCCCGTCCGATTCGAGACCGAGTATTGCACTATCATCGAGTACGTCTTCCGACCAAATGATTCGATTCGTTATTCCAACTTTACTTGTGCATCATCCATTCCTATCATTCCCTTCGTTTGGGGACGTTCTCGTTGTCGTTCACGCACACTCCTAATTTCCGTCCTACTCTAAGTCTTGTTGCCCCAAGTCTATCGTCCGTCCAGACGATACTCTAATATCAATCGCACAGGTTCAATCACTCGGTATAGGGTCGTCCGCCTATCCGCTAGGTCAGCTCACAAGATCATAGTTACACGTTAGGTCCGTGGCTCGTCGTGCAAGGTCGTTGCACGACGCTCTCCCCAAATCCTATGGTCAAACCATTTGTTCGCTTGTACGGGAGTTTCTACCCAAGTTCGTTTCACTCAAATTTCTAAACATCGAGCATGATCACCTAATTCGCATCAAGACTTACGTTGCACATATTCAATTCCGTTCAATCACCAGTTCTAACCAATTCGTGTATTCGATCACGAGGTCATCCAGCTCGACAATACATTGTGCTCCAATCTCACGCGAGTCCGATTATCCACGACGGTTCATGAATCACCATGCAACGCTCCCGCGGAATAATCATTCTCATCGGGACGTAACTCTTGTTTGAGTTTTAGACTAACCCATTCTCGATACGCGGATTGGACCTACTCAATCCTCAAGTTCAATTCTTCAAGCACACAAATTCATTCTCGAGTCCACCTTCGTGTCAAACCACAAGTCGAAGCAATCAGATTGCCACGCCATCCAAGTTCAATCACTCCCGCTGTATGAATCACCATATCAGCGCTCACGCGGAGTGATCGTCATAATCCGACGCGACGCATGTGCGAGGCTGGAGTTGCACTCGCATAAGACAAGAATGTCGACATTGGGGTTATCGTCGAAGCAAATCCAACATTTCATTTTCTATCCAAGCCAAGATCGATAGTCCATTCATCATTTCGTTCAACTAGAAAATCCTCGAGCCACGTCTATATTTTTCTCGACACGTTTCAATATCAAGAGTATAGCATCCATCGGAACAATGACATTTGCACGGTCGTCATTCGCTGAGTCAGAGTACCCCCGAGTTATCGCATATCGATCTTTGATACGCCTCAATACCATCGACGATATGTGTAACCTGACGATCTTCCTTTGCAACCAATTTCGAGTCGTGTGTTGATGCTGTTGTCCGAGTTGGATATTCCACGATTTTCTCGATATTCAAGATCAAGTTCGATCGCTATTCCTCAAGTTCGTTTGAAGATCATTGTTCAAAACTCAAGTCACATTTCATTTGAATCAATCCGAAATCGTATGTGCGATCCTTTACGTTTCCTCGATCACGACATTCACTTTTATTCATCGTCCCGAATCATTTTCTAACTCGCGTTGCTCATTCACAAGTTGTCCGAACGACATCTCGTTCGGGACACACGAAGTCACGATCAACTAAGCGTGACGCGCTCTAAGGCTTTGCGCGATCGCATCGCTTGCCGACATACTCGTACGATCCGTAAATCCTTTAGTCTCGCTCGAACAATTTCTACGACGTCCATACACCACTCTGATTCGAGCCATATGATCTAGTCGTCGATATTCATTCTTATTCTTCTCCGAACTTATCACATACACCACTCGGGTTCAAGCCATCCTATTTAATCCACAATCACATTTGCATCATGCGCTAAGACATCCTTCAGATTCGTTCGACGAATATCTAGCGTAGTCGCTCACGTCGCCTCGACGTACTAAGTCGTTCGCACTAATCCTCAAAATCTAATAAATCTTCCGTGCACGCCTAAACGTTAGTTTGATGGCGTTCCTATCGATATACACTCTAAGTGTATCTCCGTTCCCGACCGAGCGGTACTTGATATCGCTCGCAACTCGATTGCACCAGGAGTCGAGGTGCGCGATACTCTGCACAACTTAGCCAAAAGGCTGTGTGCATAACCATCCCGTTCGAACTATACTTTGGTCTCGCGTACTCGTTTGCTGTCAGCGTAAGCTCATTCAAGCACGCACTACGTTTGCTAACTCTTAGCATCGGTTCCTTCCAACTCAAGTACGTCGTGGTTCGGCACAAAGGCCTTCGCCTATCGATCCCTTCAACCGAGTACTTGTACGAGCTTTTGAAAATATTAGACTTATTGTATGGAACATCCCAAGGCACAACGAGAGAGAGCGTACACTTCTTTTGTTTCAAAATCGAGCTTTCAAAACTGAGAAAATTGAAATAAAGTCCAAGGACGTAAAGCCGTGCTCTGATACCAATCTGTCACGCTCCGCTCCCGCAGGAGCGATCGTCCTCGCTAAGGCGTGATGCCGCACGGGCCTAGGTTGCGCCCGTGCAAGGCTAAGTCCAGAAACGGCCGATTTGAGCTAGGCCACAGAGTCGCACAGAGTGTCCCCATTTGCAGCGGAAAGTAAATGAACACAAATTGAAGCGAATTCAACTCTTTATTGATATTCAAGAAGTTTACAAGCGGCGCTAGGCCGATATTACAAATCGCTCAAGCTCTCTCTCTCTCTGAAACATAAAAGGCGTGCCAAGTGGCTTACAACATGAAATGATTCATGGCGATGTTCTGATATATTATGTCTTGTATATGGTGCTTCAGCTCCTTGCAACGCTCCAAGGCTCCAGAGATAGCTCCGCGCCTTAGCACGTTCGATGGAAGCTCCGCACCCGCCGGCGTCTCCTGCATCCTGCAAGCAGACTGTGGGGTTATCAGTACATTGTTATGCACTGGTGGGGAGGCTAGCTCGCCCACAATGCTATCATTACCAAACACGTTCCATTCACTTTTGTGCATCTCTATCATTCATTGTCTTTCTAATCTTGCCTTAGGATCAATTTCATGGCATATGTCATAACCTATCCCGTGTTGCCAAATTCAAGTGTCGCATGGAAATACATGCACGACTTACCTATACTTACCGTCCGGCCTTCCCTGTCCAACGTAAACCAAGTTAGTCAACGATTCATATGAAATAACTTAACGTAGTTCATGAAAGCATTCAATGTCAAGTTCGTGTCCTTGTCTCGGGTTCTAGCACGTCGTAGGCACGTTTTCTAACTCGTTTGCTCGAAGTACTCTTGATCATTTGGTGTGTTATATTCAAGCCTATTCAGAAGGTGCTTTGTACAGTTAACTTAGACTACTTTGATTTCAATGCAAGGACTTGCACGTGGATTGCCACCAGCAAAGCCCACTTAAATCTATATGCACCGGTCGCTGGCATCACAAGCCATTTAGGACACATCCCACCGTGGTATTTCTCAACTAGCGTAGGGTGAGGACTGGCACACACCCCGTTAGTCTCTTGAAATATTTCTGCACTTACGTCCTTCGGGTGGCCGAGTCCGCACCCAGGCAGCCCGTAAGCCTTGACTTGATCCCGCCTAGGCCGGCCACGATCCTCCCTTTGATTATGCCGCGGAATTCGTATCACCCGTGCACGGGTCCGTCCACGACCATTTCGTATTTTATCGTCATAGGCTAACCCTTAGCCATAATGCGTTATCGACCAGGTTGGCGTCCGTGCAGCGCGGGTAGCGAGCCCCGTTGCACGTGTCCGTCATACCTGTCGCTAACCATTCCTTTCTTTCTTATCTTTTATTCATTCTTCCTTTTCTTTTCTTTCGCTTGTCCGTTCGTTCATGGATTCATTTTCGTATTCATCCTTTCGTTGATTCATTCATTCACTCGTTTATTCGTTCATTCTTTCATTTATACATTATGCAACTTCCCGTGCGGGAGTCGCCTTGGCGACCCATCGGTCCCATAGTCTTTCAATGTTTCTAAACTTTACTCGGAACGACTATGTTGATAGTCTCCCCGTTTCATTGTTGTAAACCATTCATTGTTTTCATTGTTGAACGCATAAGGGACTTGAACGTAAGCTTGTGCCTTAGCACGAGCGTGGAGCGCGGTGCGAGAGTTCTCGTATTTTTCATGTTCCTTTCCATATTCTATACAAGCATACAAGATGGGATTAATCCCTTAGCTAGGTGCGTTGGGTCATTTATTAGCATGCGCGGTGTTATCGCCTAGCGATTTCAATGATAGTGTCCGTATTATTATGTGTCTAGGCTAAGCGAAGACGGGTTCATCGGAGCCACCCACCTTAGCGATGTTCGCATTGGCCGAGCGACACTCCGAGTGCGCCTTTGAAAATCTAAGTCTGGATTCATCTTGACGGGCCAATGTAAGCCTTGCATCGATTCTTCATCTGGTCGATGCCAACTCTTCGGGTCGACGACTCGTTTGAGTCGTTGCACTTGCCGTTTGAATCGGCGTTCCGCTAGGACGGAGCGGGTCATTACATAATACATCACTCAAAATAAGTCTCGTCCTCGAGACTTCCTGAGTGCAGGTCATCCTATTTACTAGTGACATCACAATAATTATCTAAAGGGGAAAAAATACCTAGATTTTTCTACAACCTTACAAGCTGGAGTTTAGCCTAGCTTCGAGAGGTGGTGATGCGGCCTTATAGGCAGCAATGTCGTGAGTAGTGGCCATCTTTGGCAGCAAGAGGGAGTGAATAGGGGTTATCTTGGCAGCAAGAGAGTGACTTGAGATCTGGCCTCAATGGTGACGTGAGAGAGAGAGAGAGTGACGAAGTCCAGGACAACGATAGTGAGTGTCGACTATCTTATGAGAGAGTGAGCTGAGTTGATCGTAAGTTAGGAAGGCATTGAGAATTGCTGACGAGTGACGAGTGGGCATTCGATCAACTGGCTTGGGAGGTGACATCCTGTCCAAGGAATAAGTAGGCAACCCCGAGGCGTAAGAGACATCTGCTAACAAGTGGGTCCACTAGAAAGTTGATGTAGGAGATGTTGCAGGCTTGCAATAGATTGCCATATGGACCTTTAGAGAAATGAGATGACTTTTAGTTGAGCTGACGGGTGTGCCAATGGTAGAGTTGGATGGCTGATTATGAAACTTCATGTTATTCCACTCAATGTTGGGAACCCCAGAGACAATGGCAATGGGGTTTGAAGGCCATCAAAGTAAAAGAGCGTGCTGGCTTGAAGTCCAATAGAGGATTGTTGGGGGTGGGGTTTCATGTCAGCAAACCATGTTATAGTCCATAATGGGGCACATGCACGTCATATGATTTCGGGGGTGGGGAGATGGGGGTTAAGAAGGACACAGAGGAGAGAAGGGGCTATGTCTACAAAGCCTTAGAGCTCCAAGTTCAGAAGGGTGGACATCGAAGAAGATATGTCGATGAGGTTGCTGGAGATGATGGAGGATATGGTTCTTGAGCTTAGATCTGGTCATGCTCGACATAACACGACCATTTCGTGCTAGAGGGCTAGTGGGCCACCTTGTGGTCGTCAGTTCTGCGAGCGAATCAGTAGGTGTAAGCAATGTTCTAAAAATCGGTTTAGGCGGCGCCTAGGCGGGACCACCTAGAACTTGGTGGCCGCCCTCCGGGTGCCCGCTCGACTAGCGTCTAACTACTTTTACAACCTTGGGTGTAGGAGAGGAGTCGTCGACCACCGGAGAGAGATCAAAGGAAGAGGTGTTAGGTGCAAGGTTTTAAAAAGTGGCCGACACCTATACATATCATGCATTTAGAATTGGGTTTACACACGCGATCTGAAACTCTGCTAAAAAATAGGTATCAGTCGACTTCTCGCACTATCAGCATGAGTTTCGACCACAGCTCACTGTTTATGAAACAAAATTAAAATAGAACATAAATTTCATACTTTTTTAAATCTGTGAAAAAAGAGAGTGAAAGAAGATGGAAGAAAAAAGAGAGAAAGCAAAGACATTTTTGTTGTTGCTGGAATTGGTGGATGTTGCCGGAGTTTGTGGAGTTGTCGAGGAGGAAGAAGAAATGTGAAATGGATGGGAAGCTGGTGGCAGCTGGTAGTTTGAGTTAGGGTTAAGTGGGGTCTGTTTTTTTACTCATGTGATGGAATGTCACATGGGCCTGGGCTTCTGATACTTGCAGCTGTTTAAGGTGGTTAGTTGGTCCGGGCTTACTATCTCCTGCAGGTTTAAGGTTGTCTAGGTGGGTTGAGCTTATATAGAAGTGTTGGCAGGTTAATTGTTCAAATTGGTTGGATTCAAGCTGAATGAGAGATGATTTGGACCAATCTTAGTTAAACTTGGTGGGGTTTGGATAAAAATCACTTCAAGGGCTAGTTTGGTTCCCGTTTGGAATTAGACAAAAATACGGACAGCTGCATAGTAGCTGGCCTGTGTGACATAAATAAAACTATCTAGATAGAAAAATATCCATATTATTTCCACAGAGGTATTTAATTGCTGTTTAAATTTGAACATGCGGAATAGAGCTTGTTCCCTTGTAATTTAATGTTACTCTCATTTCAATGCATTGTCAAATGAGGAGACTTTCAACGGGAACCAGAATGAACCCTTGAGACGGTGTTAGGAATCGAGAGGATTGTATGATCTGATAACAGAACAATTTACCTTGTATTTTTTCCCAAGACGATCATGTATTTCCTTGTAAATCTCAATAATTCATACACTGAGAACTTATGGTGTTCAGACTAAATTCTTGATTTTTATTATGTTCAATTAGTAATTCTATTATCTGCACCATACAATGCCTCATGTGTCATTATTTTTAGGCTATTGTTCTCATGATTTGCCTCTTAATCAGGCACTTTATGTGATGAATCCGAACAAATTTCGAGCTTGCGAATTTTTGATCCGCTTTCATGAGGAACAGCGTGGCGATAAAATAATTGTTTTTGCGGATAATCTTTTTGCACTCACAGCATATGCAATGACACTACGGAAACCTATGATATATGGTGCAACCAGGTATTGTTTGGAACAAGCCTCACTTTTTCATATGTGCATATACTTGTGCCTTTTCTCCTTTTAATTGTACGCTTACCCGATATAATTCAGCCACGTTGAGAGGACAAAAATTCTTCATGCGTTCAAGCATAGTACAGATGTTAACACAGTTTTCCTGTCAAAGGTATGTGGTATGAATGTGACAGTAGCAAAATTTGGAGGTTTGCTTATTTTATTTGCTTCATGGAAATGTTGATTAGCATTATGCAGTATTACTTGTTTCTTTGTGTTTGTGAGCAATAGTCGGAGAGATGCTGTAATTGCGAATGGTTACACTATTATCTAATCACTGAGTGAAGTATGCTGGTTGGTACTAGCTCAAAAACAAAGGTATACTGGTAGTATGGGCAGACTGCAGGCGACGTCTAGGCGTGCAAGTAAAAAACCTACTGCCTCGACCTGGGTAATTTTCCCATGGCTGCGGCGATTGTCGCCTAGTGTCAAATATATATATGCAGCTGGGGAAAAATATATATACCCAGCAATGAAGTACCCAAGTTCCTGGCGGCGCCTAGGCGAGGTGGGAGGCCTATCGCCTCGCCTCGCCTAGCGCCCATAACAACATAGACCAAAACATATCCTTGCAGAGGTTGAAAAAGGAAAACAAATCAAATCCATGATTATTAACTTATTGTCCGCTTTTATATTACATGAAGTTGACAACTATATGTTGAAACTTTTGCAATTATATTATTGGTAACATTAATTTTGTGGTCTTTTGTGCATTTCAGGTGGGTGATAATTCAATTGATATTCCTGAAGCCAATGTGATAATACAAATATCTTCTCATGCGGGGTCACGACGTCAAGAAGCTCAGCGACTGGGGCGTATTCTTAGGGCAAAGGTAATCCTAAATCGTGATTGGGCACCATATTGTAGTCCTATCTATTTCTCAGCTCCACAATTCATATTATCTAGTGATAGTTCGTCTTAGTTTCCTTGTTCTTTTAAATGTTCATTCTTGACTAATCTATAGGATGAAACACCATTCTTCTAGTTCTTTCATGTTCTTATGTTCCTTTATTGAAAATCAAATCGCGGACTATTTGAGTAGGTATATCTTTCATAATGAGCTTGTGTTTGACTTAATTTTTTTTCCTGGTAATGGTATTATGTTGTACATGCTCTACAAAAGTAGGTCACATTGAACTATGTGATGCAGGGCAGAACTAAAGGGACTCTAGATGAATCAAGGATGCAATGTCACACAAGATGAATCAAGGATGCAGGGCAGAACTAAAGGGACTCTAGATGAATCAATGAAAATTTATAGTTTAGCATTAAACAACGTAGAAAGATTCCTAGTATGCAGTCGATTTAAGAGTGTTATAAGTTGACCTAAGGATTGTTGGAGTAAATTCACACAATCAAATGTGCCCAAATCTTGATCTTGGATGACATTCCTCCTCTTTGAACCTCCGATTCCAAGATCCAACGATCAACCATGATCCATTGGGAAAGAGCTTGGGGGTAGAAAGAAAAGATCCGAAGTCATCCGATCAAGTATGATAAAGAGAGTATATTTATAATCTTCATAATCGAAAGATCAGTGTCCTAATGTAAGTCCACCAAACAGTCTAGAAGCCAAAGTGAAAGTTACATCAGGTAGGAAGAAAAGCTCCAAAGTCAGTAACCACAGAACATAGTCCCAGCCAAGGTTGTCTTGATTACCTACTACACCACCTAATTTTATCTCGATCCCCGTCTCTCCCCCTGGAGGCCACCACATAAGCCTTTTGGTCCTCGCTGCCTTCGCAAGCTTGCTCTTGATTTCTATCGCTATGTAGCTGGTATCATCATTGTAGTCATAATAATTTGTCTGTGAAGTGAGAAAGTTGGACAAATAAGATACCTAGACTATTCTTACAAGGTATATACCTTTGGCAGGATGGGAACAATTTTACTTTTGGGGTTAGTGTGAAACTTCTTGATTTGATCTGGTTAGACTCTGAAGTGTAATCATAAACTAGGGCAAGTTATAATGCTTTCAGATTCATTTGTCCTGATTTGGGTTCCGATAATCATTTCTATGGCCTATATTTAAGAGCACAAAGAGAATCTCGCTTCCTGCACCAACATCGAACCATTGGGGATTGCAATATTATCCTGAAGTGGCTCGTTCAAGCGAACATAATTATATTGGCTCTTTTACAGCCATTTTAGCCTCTTAAAGAAGTTTTCATAAACTAAAACTATTTACCATCTATTGTAATTGTTTTAGGAGCACAACCATCTTATTTCTGTATCTTGTCAAGGTTCAAATGTACCAGAAAATTTGTTGTTCAAGCAAAACATCATTATATTGGCTCGTCTACTACTCTCTTTAAAGGATTGATATTAAGCTATAACTAGGTGTTTACAATCTATCACAACTGGTTTGGGAGAACAGAATTTGTACAACCCTCTTATTCTGTATTTTTGTCTAGATTACATTTGCAGGTTAGTTACTAGTCCAAAAGGACTTGGCTGTGCTTGCTTTCTATATTGCTCTCTTACTGATGTCTTGAACAAGCCTTATGCTTCTGGACTTTGTTTCATTAATTGTTTTTTCCACCTTAGCCTTTATCTTGCTGGTATATATATCCAACAAAACTGTAAGGTAATTGGTATGTGACATCCATCTGTTTCTATGCAGGGTCGACTTCAGGATAGGATGGCAGGCGGAAAAGAAGAGTACAATGCTTTTTTCTATTCCCTTGTTTCCACTGATACCCAGGTGGGACTACATATCTGTTAGAGGCTTGCTAATGTCTTCTAACACTAAATAAGCATTACATAGAACAATTCACTCATTCTGTAATTTCATCACCCCCCAATCATAACCATGTTGCCTGTTGGACACAGGAGATGTATTACTCTACTAAAAGGCAGCAATTTTTGATCGACCAAGGTTATAGCTTTAAGGTACTCCCTCTATTATATATTTTATCTTCATAAGAAGATATGATTATGCTTTCATCTGATCTTATTGCGATTGTTTTTGGCTACAACGCGTGTAGAGTTGAAAGTTCTCTTTATATGATTTAGGAGCAGTCTCCAGCTCCTTGGGTGTAATGTTTGTTTTAACCCCTTTTTCCAATACTAGTTAGTAGTTGTACAATAGTAGTTAAAAGTTCGCTTTTCCTTGATCTGTATACAGCTATTTTACTATAATTTTAAAGCTAGGTTTGTTTAATTGCATCTAGATGAAATTATAGCCTTTTCTGTGGTTGAAGCATTTTCTTCTTGGTATTGTGTGTGTGTGTATTTTTTTTTTTTTTTTTTGGGGGGGGGGGGGGGGGGGGGGGGGGGTGGTCTCGGGCTCTGTTTATTTTGTTTAGCCTGCACTGCAGCAGTAATGTTTATCTATGATGAGTCGATAACCATCCTGATCTGTGGCAGACATAGGTCAAACAAAACTATATAGTAGGAAACCTGAAGGGTGGGTCGCTCGTGATATTGATCACCGTGTCAACTTCTTGCTTGACAAATAATCTTTTTGTTGTTCTATTCTTTTGCTTTAGTATTTCTCTTTCAATTACAAGTTAGTGCCATTTGGATGCAGGGGCGGATCCAGGATTGAAAGTCGGGATGGGCTACTATACTAAGACCATCTCCAATGGTGATTTCTAAAATTGAGTTCTTATCCTACTTGACATTTACTTTAAGGAGATTTCTATCCTAGTTGGAAGAGTTTCTACATAGAAATTGTACATATAGAAAAAATGTTCTCCAATGGTTCTCCATTTCTATCCTATGTGTCACATAGTAAAAGGACTAATTTAATGGTGTGGGGCCCAATAATAATTGTCATGAGAGATAGGAGAATTTCTATAAGAGTTTCTACATGTAGAAACCCTCCTAGAAAATTTTCATCCTACATCATTGCCAATTAGGATAGAAATGGTGATAGAAACTACCATTGGGAGAAGTTTTTTCTAAAATGGATTTCTTCCATAGAAATAGGGAAGATAGAAACCCCATTGGAGATGGTCTAATATTTTCCCCTCTATTTGAAGGTTCTATATCTGTTGCAATTAATAAAAACATTGAAAGAAAAGATTCTACACTGAATATAAACCATTCCATTTCCAATTTAGTCCAATTAGAACCTGTCACACTGTCCACATATTTGCAACTAACATATTATCCCTTCAGAATATGAATTCAAATATGGAAAACTTTCAAACTCAAAAAAAAAAAAATCTATTTGCATTTTAGAAACTATCCAATGGTAAGAAAACCGAAAGATGTTTCCTGATAAATCTATCCGCACCATTTGACATGAACCTTTTCTGAAAAATGTTTCAAGTATTAATAATGTACAAATTAAAACTTCAAAGAAATATGCAACTTCTGACTTCTCGGCCAAGTCCTAACCTAACCAAAACAAAAAAAAATTTGGAAGAAGAAACATGCAACCCTAAAATGGGTCCATGGGTCCATCACAAATTCCAAACCCTAATCCTAATCCACCATGGGTTCATCACAGAGATCATTCTCCTAACCTTCTCCAAACCCTAAAATTCTGTATTCGGAAGAAATTGGAGCAAAATAAGTACATAAGCCCTAATTTTTTTAGGAAAGTAGATCAAAAAAAAAAGTAACTAGTAAGAAAAAACTTACATGAGAAGTGGAAGAGTTGGGGAGATGAACTCCTCCTTCTTGCTCCTGGTCTTGACTCTGAGACTTGAGAGGAGTAAATGAAAAATCAAAACCCACCCTCAAAATCTCTCCGCGCGCGTACAGTAGAGCAGTCCATGATTTGGGTTATTGGGTGGGCTGGATTATTTTTTTAGTTAGGTGGGATGAAAATATATGCTTATGTAGTGAAAAAAATATGTAGTGAAAAAATATATTGGGCTACAGAGAGTACTTGGATCCGCCCCTGTTTGGATGACATTAGTCAGAACCATTAGGGAAAAAAATACTGATAGAGTGCCGCCTGATATATTCATCATTCTTGTTTTTACTATAAGCTTATTTTCTGGCTGCGTATGGTATGGTTGTGCATTTGTGATATATTGCAAGTTTGGTACCAAGTAGCATATTGGAACTAAATTTCTATCTTGATAGGTGCATGTCTTTGTGCTTATTTCTCAGTATGAAATGTGCATGTAGAATACTTGTTAATTATTGTCCTTAATCCAATCTCCATTCATTCATATATATATATATATATATATATATATATATATATATATATATATATATATATTGCGTCAAGTAAAGAAAACTTTGTTATTTGAGGTCATCACAAGCTTGCCGCCTCCGGATACAGACCAAGATCAACTGCATTTTAGCAACCTTAACGAGCAACTCGACCTTCTAAACAAGGTTTTCTTTTCCTCCAACTCGTTTTTATATAATTTCCTTATGACATAGTGTACATCGCCGTGCATAAGTCAGCATGACAGTGATAAATCTCTCTCTCTCTCTCTCTCTCTCTCTCTCTCTCTCGTGTGTGTGGTGTGTGTGTGGAAGGTTTGAATGCGGGGATGATGCAGTGGGTCTGGAGCAGTTGGAAGAAGACGCAGACGATATAGCTCTCCAAAAGGCCCGACGATCTGCTGGATCGATGAGTGCATTCTCTGGATCGTCTGGGATGCTCTACATGGAATTCAAGTACAAAGTCTTCTTTTTCTTTATTATTGCTTCTTCCTTTTGGTCTCGACTTTCCAAAGTGCTTGGTATCATGTCATAAACAACAAAGATTCATGGTGATTTTTTTTTTTTTTGCAGTACGGGAGGCAAGAAGGGGCAGGGCAAGAGTAAACCCAAGGATCCCTCGAAGAGGCATGCCTTGTTCAGGAAGCGGTTCAACTAACCTTCAATTTCGAGTGGCCAAGGATTTTGTTGATTGCGGTTCTGTATCTGGCTTGTTACTGATGCCCCTCGGATTATTTTTCTTGTTTCATTGTCAACTGTTTAATGTTTATAATCAAGTTTCATACTTGTAATTGAGCCAATGATAGATGCAATCTACTGAAAGCCCAAGTGGCATCCATATGACGTTGTCTGATGCCAACTGAGAGGGGTTTGATTGGACCACAAATAGAAATATTATGCAACATTTGTTGCATATATAACATTTATTGTTGTTGGTGATGTTTCAAGTAGATTGTTTGTTTGTATGTAAATGATGCGAGATCTGCAAATCAATTCTTTGGAATGATGTAAGTAGGATGTTTGGTTGCAAAATTAAATCAATATTTAGTTATTGGCGTGAATGAAGAGGGACGAGATGAAATGACATGAATCGTGTAATAGATGTGTTTTTGCGGCGACAACGAGCCTCGACAAAGTTGGGGGAGTTGACGCATCTATGCACTCTTTAAAGTTATTAGAGCATCTTTAAACCTTACTGATAGTTTGAAAAAAGTTGTTAGTACTAGTAGTTGCCACATATGAATGACGACTTTTCATTTAGAAAGTGATGTTTCAATGCAAATGTCAAATAAATTATGATGGTGACATGACATAAAGACATTGTAATGTTGGTTGTTTAGTTCCAAAAAAAATGCAATTAAAAATGATGATTTTACTTTCACATCATCAATTATGAATAAAAATATGCATAAAAAGGGAAGAGAAGTTGCAAAATTGAAAAAAACAGGAGTACTTTTTATTGCAAGGAAGAAGAGAACTTGCATTGGAGAACATTTTTTTTACCTCATTGTCACCTATGAAAGATTATCTTGTGTCTCAATCACGTTAGAATCATAATACATAACAAGGCAATAGGGTTGGAGATGCTAGGGGTGCAACTTGGGCGGGCTAAACTCGAGCCCGATTGGATAAAATCATTAATGGGATGGGTTAAAGTTGAAGATACTCGGGTTCAGGTTCGGGTTAAAATATTTGAACCCGATTAAAAATTGGGTTGGGCTCGGGTTCATGTGTCGGGTTACCCAAAGAACTCGAAAATCCTTATATATATATATATATATATATATATATATATATATATATATATATATATATATATACTGGAAATTACTGAGAAACCCAATTTCGGGGTGGGCTTTTATGAAATGCCCACCCGCTGCATAAGTTTTATGAAATACCCAGAATTAAGTATTTTCACGTTAAATATTCCAAGATTCCCTTTTAGATGCCACCCGCTGGAAAATGCTATTTTTATAATACCGAAACTACCCCTCCGTGCGAATTGGTCATCTATATGTATTTGAATTCAAAAAACTCAGATCTGGATTGCGATTTTCGTCTTCTTCTTCTTCACGGGAAATCTGAATTCCATTGCTCTCATATTCAGCAGAGATCGCAAAAATCGTTCGTAGTTCGGTGTGTTTTTCTTCAGTCGAACTCAGATCATCGCTCGTCATCATCATCACCATCATCATCATCTTCATCGTGGAGACATTTGAAGTTTTTCGACGATTAGGTCAATTGTGGAGAGAAGATCTTTCTTCTTCTTTTCCATAAGAATTATCATCGTTTTGAAAGAAGAACGAAACTCTTTATTCATGAAAAAACTAAATTAACGTTTTAACACTGTAAATGACCATTCTCCGTGTAAACTAACACGGAGAGTGCCATTCTCCGTTTTATTTAAAACGGAGAATGCCGTTTTCCGTGTTTCTAACACGGAGAATGACCATTCTCCTGCGTTTTAACACTGGAATGACCATTCTCCGTCTTAATTAGGACGGAGAATGACCATTCTCCGTCTTAATTAAGACGGAGAATGCCATTCTCCGTTTTATTTAACACGGAGAATGACATTCTCCGTTTTATTTAACACGGAGAATGGCATTCTCCGTGTTTCTAACACGGAGAATGGTCATTCTCCTGCGTTTTAACACTGGTATGACCATTCTCCGTGATAAATTACACGGAGAATGGCATTCTCCGTGTAAATTAAGACGGAGAATGGTCATTCTCCGTTTAATTTAGCACGGAGAATGTCCATTCTCCGTCTTAATTAGGACGAAGAATGCCATTCTCCGTTTTATTTAACACGGAGAATGGCATTCTCCGTGTTTCTAACACGGAGAATGGTCATTCTCCTGCGTTTTAACACTGGAATGACCATTCTCCGTGTAAATTAAGACGGAGAATGTCATTCTCCGTGTTACTAACACGGAGAATGGTCATTCTCCGTGTAAATTAAGACGGAGAATGCCATTCTCCGTGTTACTAATACGGAGAATGACCACCCTCATGCGAAAATTAACATTTTTCGTGTTCTAAACGGAGAATGGCCATTCTCCTGCATTTTATGGTCAGTTGAAACTTTGGAGGGCCATAACTTTTGACTGGGAGGTCGAAACGAGGTCCCGTTTGTCGCAAAATGAGCGTATCGTCGAGGAGACTGAAAGTAACAGCTTCATCGTTAGACTGCCTTCTAAAATTTTAGAATCGCAAAAAAAATGATGTTTGGACCTCCGTTTTAGCACTTTTGCCGTTCGTCCCGGTCTTTCCGAAATTTTCCGACGAGTTTTTAAAGATTTTTGAGGAAAAAACCTAGATTCGAAAGTGAGCAGCGTATGGAAGAAGATGGAGTATTGAAACGTTTTTTTTAAGAGCAGTTTTGTGGGTGTTTCCAATAAATTAAAAGGAAGGGCAAAAGGGTCATTTGGAACCCGCTTTGGATAAGTTTCTCTAATTCTGGGCACGCGATGAAAGTTTTTTTAGCGGTGGATTTTACATAAAAGTTTTTTAGTTTTTGGGCATTTCATAAATCTTCCCATATATATATATATATATATATATATATATATATATATATATATATATATATATATATATTATAGGGAAAACGGGATATGAGCCATAGGCTCATCATACTCTTATATGAGCCATCCAACGTGGCTTCCATGTGGACCAATAAAAGTATAGTGACTTGGAAGAAAAAAAATCTAAATAGACGTAAATAAAAGATCTCATAAAAGATTTGATAAATAATAACTTACCATATCTTTGCTTAGTAACTTACCAAATAAGTTTGCCTAGTAATTTAAATATAAATAATGCCATTTGTCCCTCCAAATTAAAATTAAAATTAATATTATCATTAAAATTAATATTACCATTAATATTAACATTAATATTAATATTAACATTAACATTAACATTAAAATTAATATTTAATTTAATTTAACATGAAAATTAAAATTAAAATTAAAATTAATAGTAATATTAATTTTAACATTAAAATTAATAGTAATATTAATTTTAACATTAAAATTAATATTAACAATAATATTAACATTAATATTAACACTAAAATTAATATTAATATTAACATTTGTATTAATATTAATATTAACATTAATGTTAAAATAATTATGGCTTTTATTTCTATCTATTTAAATTCTTAGGTAAACATATTTGGTAATTTTCTAGGCAAAGATATGGTAAGTTATTATTTATCAAATTTTTTATGGGATCTTTTATTTCTATCTGTTTAAATTTTATTTTTCAAGTCATTATATTTTTATTGGTCCACATGGAAGCCACGTGGAATGGCTCATATAAGAGTATGAGCATATGGCTCATATCTCATTTTCCCATATATATATATATATATATATATATATATATATATATATATATATATATATACAGAAACGCTCCAAAATCAGACGACTAATTTTGTATTATGGAACCATATCCTATGCTGCATAGGTTGGATTGGAATTTAGTGGTTGCAATTAAAAGATGTACACCCCACCATCTTTTTAAGTCATCTAATCTCAATCATTCAATTCCAATCCAACGTGTATAACATATGTTGGTTTCATAATACAAAACCAGTCGGTTGGTTCTAGCGCACTCCTCTCTCTCTCTCTCTCTCTCTCTCTATATATATATATATATATATATATATATATATATATATATATATATATATATATATATATATATATATATAAAATAATAATAATAATAATAATAATAATAATAATAATAATAATGGAGCTGAGGTGCCACTCAATAGATGGTGGCTATGTGTACCCCTATGCTAACATTATGCACGAAAAAGTGTGCAAGTACATGATGATAGCATGGGTGGGGGGGGGGGGGGGGGGTGACATATAACCACCTCACCGTGAGGTGACACCTCACCTCCCTTATTCTCTCTCTCTCTCTCTCTCTATATATATATATATATATATATATATATATATATATATATATATATATATATATATATATATATATATATATTGAAGCAATATATATATAAACTCTAGTCTAGTGGTTAGAGAGATGCATGCGGTCCAAGTGGTCGGGATTTCGAGCCCCAGTGGAGGCGAGTTCGCCACAATTACCCATTGCTTCAATATATATATATATATATATATATATATATATATATATATATATATATATATATATATATATATATATATATATTGCCGACTATGTTTCAGTAGTTTCTGTGTAGTTCCTGTGTTTCAGTAGCTTTTTGCAACTTTCATAGCTGATTGTATTACTATGTTTCAGTAGTTCCTGTGTTTCAGTAGCTTTTTGCAGCTTTCATAGCTGATTGAATTACCATGTTTCAGTAGTTCCTGTGTTTCAGTAGCTTTTTGCAGCTTTTATAGCTGATTGTATTACTATGTTTCAGTAGTTCCTGTGTTTCAGTAGCTTTTTGTAGCTTTCATAGCTGATTGTATTTCTCCTCTATTCCCTATGAAATGAATGAATAAATTATGACCTATATATATATATATATATATATATACACTTCTTAAATAAAAAGTTTAAATCCTAAAATTTTCCACCCGAACTCTTTTACTCTTCATCCTAAATCGTATTTCAATTTATATTTTGTAATGATCGAACCTTGTGTCACGCCCCGATTTGATAGAATCGATAGTCGTCCCTCAGACGTGATGTTGTGCGAGCCTAAGTTGTCTCCGCACAAGGCAATTACATAAGGTTATTCGAAATGCAACAAATAAGAGTGTACTCAGAGAAATTTGAACACATTTATATAAAAGGAACCTTCTTTTCATTGATAATACCAAAGTTACATTTACATTGACATAGATGCAAAAGAGAGTTGCTGCGCGGGCTTACAAAATGACTCGATTACAAAATGAACGCCAATGAGATAGCCGTTCTATACATTTACATCCCTTTATACATAGAAAACAAAATACTCACTTTGCCCTGGAATCAGAGAGAGTTGATGAGACACGAGCCTTGATCAGAGTCTTCAAAATGTGAGAGATCGCCTTCGCACACTAGCAAGGCTTCAAAAGGTTCAGACGTTGCATTCAGTTGTTCGACATGTCTCCTTGGTTCGCAACACCTGTGGAGAGCGAGGATCAGTACATTGTCGTATACTGGTGCATGATTAATTAAATTCTACGCTCTCATTTGGTTCAAGAAATTATGTGAAACATGTAGCATATTTGTCACGACCCGCACCCTGTTTAGGGGCACGAGCACGTGGGTACGTCGAGCCTACGTCGCAGTATCGACGGTAGAATGCTGTAAGGGTCATCTACAAGATATGATATCTAGACACAATAATATAACCTATCATCTCTGCACGGAGGAATATAATCACAACTCAATCACATACTTCTAAGGAAGATAAGCACGATGATAAATATAAGGAATGGGAATAGCTAGACTGAAATAAAGACAGAATCACAACAACAATTCAGAATGTAAAGACATAACAATCCCAAATAAGTTCAATTGGCTCAGTAAGTAAAATTGAAATACAAATCTAGACAGAATCTAACTAAACTAAGTCACTACAGGCGGTGCGTCCTCTATGTGCACTGGATCCATAGGCACGCCCTGATCGTAGACTCAATCTATGCCAAACCCGTAGTAGGTCGGACAATCTGCATCTAAGTCCTCTGAAAAATAACGGGGTTATCCTGTCAGAATATGAGCAACTACAAACACTAATAACAGTTCCATGTGAATTGACAATAATATAAGAGACAATTATAATAAAATACATGATAAAATATCAAGACTGAAAGTAAAACTGTACAAGAGATCTGGATATCATATCATGGGTGAGATATAATCTAAAACTGTAGTATAAGTAGTAGAAGAATCCGAGTATGATATAAACATAAAAAGTAAGTGCCATGAGATATTAGAGCGTCATGTGATGGGCTTGGGTCCAGATCAGGTTGTTCCATTTGAAGCCCATATATGGGGTCAAGCCGGCCAATATGGAAAGCTATACACAAGTGGTAACATGTGGGGTAATGATCACATAATCTCTAATAACGATCCCCGTCCTCGAATAGTATAATAGATCCAACCATGATACATCATGACACGGGATTAAAGAGCAGGGGGCCAGCCCACTCCCAAATTGGTGTCTATACAAATACAGGAAACACGATCGAATAATGTACCCATATACCAGGTAATCCAGGAATAACATCTCATGGCAAGATCCCATGTATACTAGTCCGTGTATCCTCATGTCAAGAATCAAGTAAAATACTATAACTGAATCGGATATAGTAGATATCAAAACAATAAAAACTATCAGAGAATGTACTCGCCTGCTGTCCTGAGCTGAGAAAATCGAAACTACCAATCACTCAAATGAGCCACGAAAGGTCAACTTGCACAACAGTCTCCGAATACTGAAACAGACATTACCAACGTGTTCAGAATAGTCAATTTAGCTAGAATAGTCTATCCATAAGTCCAATTCTGGACACAGGAGCAAAACGATAATTTTGGACCAAAACGATGTCCGCCGTTGGATCTGCTTTGCACCAAAAAATGTGCCGGTATCTACGATCTCTAAAGTCGTCCAACTATATGTCTACGGGTTCGTTTGGATGAGACGAACCCAACCGTATGTCCAAAGTTGGATTCTGATGGGCCGTGCACAAATTCGCCCGTTAGATCGGGTCGCGGGCCCGCCAAAATAGCGTTCCGGTCGACCTTCTCAGAATCGGACCAAACTTGGCATACAGGACCAAAAAAATAATACGGTCCAGTTAGCGTAAGTTTTGTCTCGAGATGACGAACGTGCACAAAGTAATTGACAAATTTGTAAAAGAGTCGATACGGGGTATTTTGACAGATACGTATTGATTTCGTTGCGCACACGCAGTAAAATTGAGTTTCGTCGAATTCCATACGTCTACAACATTCGTACGCGCCTTTCGATACTTACGTGTTGTGACCACGTCGCCTGGTTTGTTGGGGCGCATGCCGTATCGAATTTTTTTTCCTGAAATTTCGGTTTTTGAAATGTTATTTTTCCTGATTTTTGAAATTAGTTTTCCTGACGTACTGTTGATGAAATCATGAGCTAAAATATATTTTACGAAGCCCTATAGGTTGTCTACAAGTTTCTTCAAACATAATTTTTAATCTGCCGCTGGATTGGCGAGAAATCGCCCTCAAAGTCGGGTTTATGAACGGGTTTTTCTGCTTTATTCCGAACATGTTTTTCGTGAATTTCATGTCGAATTTTTGTCAATTCAGTGTACCTAAATTCATTATACTTGAAGAATTTCCTAGAGGGTTATGTTGGCTACACGTAGGATTTTACGGATCTCGATTTGATCGAGTGTGCACGGAGATACAAGACGAAGAAAAAGGGTACCTGGAAGTTGGGTTGCTGGGCGCGTGTGGTGCGCGCGGCTTCTGGTCGGCCATCGGGGCTCGTGCAGTGGTCGACGATGATTAGGTGGTCGCTGGGTTTGGGTGGTGTTGGGTTGAGGTTGAGTTTCATGAAGAAACTCCTTACGTGAAGTAGTTTTCGGAAGAGAAAGGGGAGGGGTTGCGCCCGGGTTTAGGGGGAGTGACTGGGTGTGTGTGTTTTTGTTTTCTTTTTTATTTTATTTCTAATTATATATATATATATATATATATATATATATACATATATATATATATATATATATATATATATATATATATATATATACATATACATATCTTATTTACTCACCCCTTTTATAACCTACTTTATTATTTTAAAATAGTTCTTTTTCTCTTTTATTAATAGTGATATATATATATATATATTTTTAATAATGATATATATATATATATATATATATATATATATATATATATACATATATATATATATATATATATATATAAAAATATATATATATATATATATGTATAAATACCAAACAATTATAATACTAAAATCTAAATTATTTATAAACAAAGCTAAATACTTGTTTCCTATATTTATTAATTCTAAATAAAGTTTTATAACTAAAAACTCTATAGTATATATATATATATATATATATATATATATATATATATATATATATATATATATATATATATATATATATATATATATTTATCAAAAAATAATTGTTTAACCATCAAGCCAATATACTAACAATAAAATAAAAACTAAAATAATTATTTAAATAATAAATATGTAAATGACTATAATAGCCCTGTCTAGGATAGTAGGGGTGACAAATCTACCCACCTAAAAAGAATTTTGTCATAAAAATTAGAGCAAACTAGTGCAAGAAACAGAAACAAAAATAAAATAGAATAATACCTCATGGCTCGAAGAGATAAGGGTAACGCTTTCGCATCTTGTCTTCTCTCTCCCAGGTAGACTCACCTAGAGAGTGATGCTTCCATGCAACACGAACCAAGGGTATAACCTGGTTTCGGAGCACCTTCTCCCGACGATCCATAATCTCCACAGGCTGCTCTGGATAGTTGAGAGTTTGCCCTACCTCTATCGCAGAATGATCCAACACATGGCTATGATCTGCCACGTATTGCCTCAGCTGCGACACATGGAACACATTATGAACTCTTTCGAGCGTAGGCGGCAATTCTAGTCGATAGGCCACTGCACCGATCCTTTCAAGAATAGTGAAAGGCCTGATGAAACGTGGACTAAGCTTCCCGTTCCGGCCAAAACGAATCATGTCCCGTGTCGGAGAAATCCTCAAGAACACCATATTGCCAACCTAGACACAAGACAAGACTCAATACAAGACCCTAAAGAAAATATTCATAAGCAAGCACAAATAGAAAAACTAATACTAACCCCGAACTCTAACGGTCTCCGGTGGCTATCGGCCCAATGCCGCTGTCTATCCTGAGCCACTCGAAGTCTATTCTTGATCAACCTGACCTTCTCAGCTGCATCCACAACCATCTCTGGGCCAAGCAACACTCTCTCGCCGACATCGTCCCATGACAAAGGAGTACGACATCTCCGTTCATATAGAGCCTCAAATGGCGACATCTCTATACTGGCCTGATAGCTGTTGTTGTAAGCAAACTCTACCAGGTGAAGATAATCCTCCCAAGAACCCCCAAAATCTAACAAACAAGTGCGAAGCATATCCTCGAGTGTCTAGATGGTCCTCTCTGACTGTCCGTCCGTCTGGGGGTAATACGAGGCACTGAACTTGAGCTAGGTGCCCAAGCTAGCCTGTAAACTCCTCCAGAAGTGGAAAGTAAAACGACTATCCCGATCCGAGACTATGCTCATCGGATCTCCGTGTAATCTAACTATTTGACGTACGTACATCTCTGCCAGCTTCTTCGTAGACAGACCCACTTTGAAAGGCAAGAAGTGGGTCGATTTGGTCAATCTATCAACGATAACCCAAATCGCGTCTTTTTCTCCCGAAGATCGTGGAAGTCCGGACACGAAGTCCATGGTAATGTGCTCCCACTTCCACTCTGGATGGATAGTGGCTGAAGCAAACCACCTGGCCTTTGTCTCTCGGCTTTCACCTACTGGCATACTAAGCATCGAGATACAAACTGAGCTATCTCTCGCTTCATGCCATACCACCATACATGCTCTCTCAGATCTCTGTACATCTTGTTGGCTCCAGGATGCATAGAGTACTGGGAGCGATGCGTTTTCTGAAGAACCTCCTCTTGAAGCTATCTATTCGGAACACACAATCTAGTACTGTGCCTCAGCGACCCATCTTCGGCTATAGAGAAATCGTCTAACAATCGTGCCTGCACCTGCTCCCTAATACTCTTCAGGGCCACGTCATCAAACTGTGCTGATCTGACTCTGTCCATCAACTCAGACTGGATCTGTAAACCCTATATTTAAATCTCCATCCCCGAAACAATCACCTCGATACCCAAACTATCCAGATCGGCCAATAGATGGCGATCTGTCGTCAAATACATAGCGACTAGATACCTGCTCAAGGCATCTACAACAACGTTGGCATTTCCTAGATGATACTGTAAAGAGATATCGAAGTCCTTTATCAGTTCTAGCCACCGTCTCTGCCTCATGTTCAATTCCTTCTGGATGAACATATACTTCAAGCTCTTGTGATCCGTGAAGATCTCAACTCGCTCTCCGTATAGATAGTGCTTCCACAGCTTCAAAACAAAGATAACAACTGCCAACTCCAGATCATGGGTAGGATAGTTCTTCTCGTGAGGACGTAATTTTCTGGATGCATAGGCAATCACCTTCCCGTGCTATTGAAGAACGCAACCCAAGCCCTTCCCAGAAGCATCACTGTATATCGTGAAACCACCAGTCCCAGATGGCAATGCCAAAATAAGAGCTGTAGTCAACCTCTTCTTCACATCGTTAAAGGCAGCCTGACACTCCTCAGTCCAGACGAACTCCACGTCATTCCTGGTGAGTCTAGTCATCGGCTCGGCAATCCGAGAGAAGTCTTGGACGAACTTCCGATAATAGTCTACTAGACCCAGAAAGCTCCGAATCTCTGCAACTGAACTTTGTGTAGACCAAGACTCAACTGCTGAAATCTTCTTCGGGTCTATTGAGATTCCGTGCTCGGTCACAACATGACCCAAGAACTCCACCTGCTCCAGGAAGAACTCGTACTTTGATATCTTTCCATACAACTGCTCCTTCCTGAGAGTCTTAAGCACAATCCGTAAATGCTTCTCGTGCTCCTCCGGCGTCTTCGAGTAGATCAAGATGTCATCTATAAAGACCACCAGAAACTTGTCAAGGTACTGATGGAATACCTTGTTCATCAAGTTCATGAATACCGCGGGGCATTGGTCAACCCAAATGGCATAATAGTGAACTCGAACTGGCCGTACCGAGTCCGAAAAGCCGTCTTCGGAATATCCTCCTTCTTTACCTTCAGCTGATGGTAACCGGACCTCAAGTCTATCTTCGAAAACACCTTCGTGCTGCTCAACTGATCGAACAAGTCGTCAATCCTCGGCAACGGGTGCTTGTTCTTGATAGTGAGATTGTTGAGCGCTCTGTAGTCGATACACATGCGTACCGTCCCATCCTTCTTCGGTACAAACAGAATAGGTTCGCCCCAAGGTGAAGAACTAGATCTGATAAAACCTTTGTCCTGCAGCTCGTCGACTTGCTTCTTCAGTTCTGCCAACTCGCTGTTGTTGATCCTATAGACGTTCTGGGAGATAGGCTCAGCTCCCGACACTAAGTCTATAGAGAACTCAACATCCCTGTCTAGCAGCATCCCAGTCAACTCATCAGGAAAAACATCCAAGAATTCTGCTATTAATTGACGTGGCAATTACTGTCCCGCCAACAAGGCTCCACAGAAACCATCTCTCGGCTCAGCTGCTCCCCTGGCGAACTCAAACTCTGGCTCTTTCAGTGATCTAAACAAAACTCTGCCTCCTCTACAGTCTATACTAGCATGGTGTCTGCTCAACCAATCCATACCGAGTACCATATCGTAGCTCGGAAGTAGCATTACGAGCAAACACGCACTCAAGTCCCGACCTCATAATGTAACTCTCTGCCCCTTACAAATATTATTGACCAGGATAATACCTCCCCCGGTCATAATCTTGCAAGTCCTACTCAGCAATAATATTTTATCTAAGCGCAAAAGAGACGGATACAAAACTATGCATAGCATTAGAGTCAAATAAAGCTAATGCAGGAAAGGAATCGAGAAGAACAGAACTTACTACCACATCTGCAATGGGCTCGGCCTCCTCGACAGCCAAAGCGAACGCTCTACCCTGAGGTACACCCCTCTGTTGCTGATACTAGGCAAAATGTTGGTGCTGAGTCGAAAGCGACGGACCCCTCGGTTGAACGGCAGGTCCCACTGGAGCTCTAGCAGGAGGTGCTGTGTCCTGACCTCTCCGAACTGGACGAGTAGGTCAATCCTTCAACTGGTGGTCAGGCGCTCCACAGAATAGACAAATGCCCAACCTCTTCCTGCAGATCTCTCGGGTGTGTCCCGACTTCCCACAGAAAGTACACTGAGGAATCTGCTTCTGTCCCTGCTGATGATGTGCACATCCTGGTGCCTGGTGCTGCTGGTGGTGGTGGAGCAACGGTCTCTGCTGAGTCTGAGGACGCTTGGCTGGTCCTGCACTGGAACCAACACCTATAGCATCGCTGCTCCTCTTGGGCCTGAGACCCAAATTCTCATCTACAACTTGAGCGTCCATCAGAATCTCCTCAAAGGTCGCCGTACGACGCCCAGACGTGCGAGATCTGATGCTATGGTTCATGCTCCTCCTGAACTTATGGGCCTTCTCCCCAGCATCCTGAACCATGTCCTTAGCAAACCGGAACAAGCGAAAGAACTCTGCTGCATACTCGTCCACCGATGAGTTTTCCTGTATCAGTCCTGCAAACTGGCCCTCCAGTGTACTAAGAGCCACATTAGGAAAGAATTTTTCCTTGAAGAGCCTCTTGAAAGCATCCCATGCATGTTAGACCCGTCACTGACGCACGAGGGTCTGTACGGTACCAAGTCAGAGCGATATCAAAGAACTGACTCGCTGCTGCTGGCACCCATAGTCCCTCCGGAATCTGTGCTAGTCCTAGGCTCCGCTCAACATCCTCTAGCCAGTCATCGGCATACAGGATCCCCTATGTTCCCTTGAACTCCCGAGGGTACATCTTCTTGAAGTCTAACACGGAGCCAGGCCTCGCCAGCTGCTGCTGTGACTGCTGGGCGGGAGCGCCCTGAACCTGAACTGCAGCCACCTTCTCAACAGCTGCGAGAGCTAACTAATGCGCACTCCCGATACTCTGCCTCAGAACATTCGTTTGTCACTGTTGAGCCTAAGCCTGTGCTCGTTGTGCCTCTATCATCTGCTGGAGGAGCACGAACATCTGAGTAGCATCGGTCGGTAGCATAGGTGGAGGTGGAAGAGGATATATCTGAACAAGAACATACCTCTGGACCGGTGAAGGAGAACCTCCAGGTGCTGCTGTCACCCCCCTCCTGAATGGTAGGGAAAGTAGGAGAAACCTCCTGAACCACATATCCCTCAGGTCGCAAAGTTGCAGACCTATCGGATCCAACAACAGTTTCGACAATCTGAGCTCTAGTATTCGTCATCCTGAAGACAGATTCAAGCAAAAGATCAATATGGCACATGATAAGATATTGTCAAGGAAGGACAATTTATTTTGAAATGCAAGAAGAGTTGTCATGATAATCAAAAGATCGAAATTTTCCTAATATGTGATTGTGTAATTCCTATCATAATCCTAGAACCTATATCCTAACAGCAGGCTCGTAATTAGCACTCTAAGTCGAGCACCATTACAAAATCGTACTAGTTGCAACTCTGGACCTGCATCGGCCACCATAAAAATGTGTCACGATCCGCACCCTGTTTAGGGGCACGAGCACGTGGGTACGTCCAGCCTACGCCGCAGTATCGACGGTAGAACGCTGTAAGGGTCATCTACAATATATGATATCTAAACACAATAATATAACCTGTCATCTCCGCATGGAGGAATATAATCATAACTCAATCACATATTTCTAAGGAAGATAAGCACGATGATAAATATAAGGAATGGAAATAGCTAGACTGAAATAAAGGCAGAATCAAACCAACAGTTCAGAATATAAAGGCATAACAATCCCAAATAAGTTCAACTGACTCAGTAAGTGAAACTGAAATACAAATTTAGACAGAATCTAACTAAACTAAGTCACTACAGGCGGTACGTCCTCAATGTGCACTGGATCCATAGGCAGACCCTGATCATAGACTCCATCTATGGCAAACCCGTAGTAGGTCGGACAATCTGCATCTAAGTCCTCTGAAAACAACGGAGTTATCCTGTCAAAATATGAGCAAGTACAAATACCAATAGCAATTCCATGTGAATTGACAAATACTATAAGAGACAATTATAATGAAATACATGATAAAATATCAAGACTGAAAGTAAAACTGTACAAGAGATCTGGATATCATATCATGGGTGAGATATAAGATAAAACTGTAGTATAAGCAGTAGAAGTAATCTGAGTATGATATAAACATAAAAAGTAAGTGCCATGAGATATTAGAGTTTCATGTGATCAGCTTGGGTCCAGATCAGGCTGTTCCATTTGACCGGCTATCACAAGAAGCCCATATATGGGGTCAAGCCGGCTAATATGGAAAGCTATGCACATGTAGTAATAGGTCAGGCTAAACCCTACGTGTGGTGAGGGTAGAGCTATGCACAAGTAATAACAGGTGGGGTAATGATCACGTAACCTCTAATAACTCTCCATCCCGAATAGTATAATGGATCCAACCATGACACGTCATTACATGGGATTAAAGGGCAGGGGGCCAGCCCACTCTCAAATTGGTGTCTATACAAGTACAGGAAATAAGATCGAACAATGTACCCATATACCAGGTAATCCAGGAATAACATCTCATGACAAGATCCCATGAATACTAGTCCGTATATCCTTGTGTCGAAAATCAAGTAAAATACTACAACTGAATCGCATATAGTAGATATTAAAATAATAAAAATTATCAAAGAATGTACTCGCCTGCTATCCTGAGCTGAGGAAATCAAAACTACCAATCACTCAAATGAGCCACGAAAGGTCAACTCATACAACAGTCTCTGAATGTTGAAATAGACATTACCAATATGTTCAAAATAGTCAAATTAGCTAAGCTAGCCTACCCATAATTCCAATTTTGGACACAGAGGCAAAACGATAATTTTGGGCCAAAACGATGTCCGCTGTTGGACCTGTTTTGCAACAAAAAATTATCAGTATCTATGGTCTCTAAATTCGTCAAATTATATATCTACGGGTCCGTTTTGACAAGATGAACCCAACCGTATGTCCAAAGTTGAATTCCGGTGGACCGTGCATAAATTCGTCAGTTGGATCGGGTTGTAGGCCCGCCAAAATAACGTTCCGGTCGACCTTCTCAGAATCGGACCAAACTTGGCTTACAGGACTAGAAAAATGACATGGTACTGTTGGCGTAAGTTTCGTCTCGAGATGACGAACGTGCACATATAATTGACAAATTAGCAAAAGGGTCGATACAGGGTATTTCGACGGATACACATTGATTTCGTCGTGCACACGCAGCAAAATCGAGTTCCGTCGAATTCCACACGTCCACAACATCCGTACGTGCCTTTCGATGCTTACGGGTTGCGATCACGTCGCCCGGTTTATCGGGACGCACATATCGGCAAAATTTTCCTGAAATTTCGGTTTTTGAAATGTTGTTTTTTCTGATTTTTGAAATCTGTTTCCTTGACGTACTGTTGATGAAATCAGGAGCTAGAATATGTTTTACGAAGCCCAATAGGTTGTCTACAAGTCTCTTAAAGTAGAATTTTTAATCTGTCGCTGGATTGACGAAAAATTGCCCTCAAAGTCGGGTCCATGAACGAATTTTTCTGGTTCGTTCCGAACAGATTTTTCGTGAATTTTGTGTAATTTTCTGTCAATTCAGTGCACCTAAATTCATTCTACTTGAAGGGTTTCCCAGAGGGTTATATCGGCTACACGTAGGATTTTACGGATCTCGATTTGATCGAGTGTGCACGAAGATACAAGACGAGGAAGAAGGGTACCTGAAAGTTGGGTTGCTGGGCGTGTGTGGTGAGCGCGGCTTCTGGCCGGCCGTCGGGGCTCGTGCGGCGGCCTGTGGTGGTCGACAATGACGAGGTGGTCGCTGGGTTGGGTGGTGTTGGGTTGATATTGAGTTTCGTAAAGAAAATCCTTACGTGAAGTAGTTTTCGGAAGAGAAAAGGGAGGGGGTGCGCACGGGTTTATGGGGAGTGGCTGAGTGTGTGTGTTTTTTATTTCTTTTTTTATTTCTAATTATATATATATATATATATATATATATATATTTTTTTTTATATATATATATATATATATATATATATATATATATATATATATACAACCATATATTTATATATATATATATATATATATATATATATATATATATATATATATATATATATATATAAATATATGGTTGTATATATATATATATATATATATATATATATATATTTTTTTTTTATACAACCATATATTTATATATACATACACATACATACATATACATATTTTATTTACTCACCCCTTTTATAACCTATTTTATTATTTAAAAAAAATACTTTTTCCCTTTTATTAATAGTTATATATATATATATATATATATATATATATATATATATATATATATATATATATATATATATATATATATATATATATATATATATATATATATACCCCATAAATGTATAAATACCAAACAATTATAATAAGAAAATCTAAATTATTTATAAACAAAACTAAATATTTGTATCCCATATTTATTAATTCTAAATAAATTTTATAACTAAAAACTATATATATATATATATATATATATATATATATATATATATATATATATAATTGTTTAACCATCAAGCCAATATACTAACAATAAAATAAAAACTAAAATAATTATTTAAATAATAAATATGTAAATGACTATAATAGTCCTGTCTAGGATAGTGGGGTGACAATAGTTTAGTGATCTTTCTAGCCACCCTTGTTAGTTTCATATGAGCAGTTTGATAAGACATAAATAAGGTAAATTATACTAGAACTTATTCACGACAGAGCGTGTCGTACAATATAAAGCTTACTATAATCTTTCCTGCCAGTTTGTTAACAATGACTAAAAACAGTGTGTGTTGTGGAGGTCACTCGCATTGACTAGCCATCCTGGACATAGCTTGGTTTGACGGGATCCTTTCAATGCAAGTAGCGAGCTCCGCTGAAAGCTCTCGAATTATCCGTTGCTTATCCAGTTCAGCTATATCGTGTTTTTTCCTAGGCTGAATAGGTCCCGTGGCCCAAGGTTACCGTTTGAGGAAACATCACCCTTGTGCACAAGTTGTCCATGATCGTGCTAGACTAAAACTAGTTATTCAAGCATGGTTTACAATTTCATAGAAAACTTAACCAAGTTTAACGTATCCAGCCTTATCATTTTACAGCGTTCATTTGTTGATTCATTCCCTTTTTCTTAACACAGTTCTATAGAAGGCATATATAACATAGGTAAGCATATGAACAATTTCATGGTATAGCAGTTCTACACAAGTAAACATGTACAATTCTATAAAATAGTTATGTAACATTGAGTCCTACTCTCTATATCTAGCATTTGGGCTATTGATGTTATCGATTGATTGGATAACAAGAGAGTCAAGAAGAGAAGGTCGAGCCATTCACCGTTGATTGAATGAGCAAGAGAAATGAGTCTTCTAAACTGTGCGCTCACCTACGCGATCACCTGAAATCGCATAAGCAAACGGTCAATACTCTATCCTTTCCTTCAGGATTCGATATGAAGTGCGAAGTTCAAAGAACGCAAGCAATAAAGTCCATCGAAAATATTCACAAAAATACATTCACAAAATCAAAGACAAAGAAGCAAGTGCGACATGAAAAACAGAGCGACTTGAGGTCTCTTTCGACTTAGCCACATAGTCCATCCTCAAGGCCCAACCCGCTGAATATGGGAAGCTTGATTCCGAAAAGTCATTCCATAACGAGAAAATGATCTTGATTCAACCGGTCCCGACCAATCGATAGCGACAATATTTTTTGACCGCACTCCTCGCATTGCGACGAGGAATGGACACGATGTTGGGACAGGGCAATAACTTGATTAATATTGATTATGCATTTAAGTACCTTTGTTTAAAATTATTTCAAATATTATGTTAGAGCCTGATAAACCCGATGGACCCGACCCAATCTGAGCCCAACCCGATCCTTCGGACTTGGTCTTGGACTTCATATGTTGAACCCGAGGTCAAGTTGGGCTTGGACTTGGACTAGACTTATGATTCATCGAGTTGGACTCGAGTTGACCTTAACTCCGGTCCAACCCACGAGTTGCACCCCTACTCTTAGAGCATAGATCCTATTTAGTTTACTGCATATTATGCATGCCATGCCATAGGGCTAATTAGGCATTAATTGCCAACAAACCATGAGTATAGAGCAACATCACCATATGCATACCATTTGGGTTGTAGCATGTAGTAATACCAAAACCATATCATCATCTAATCTAATCCTTGTCCAACTAATCTAGTTGGTATGTAAAGCCAAACAACATCACCATATGCAACACAAGCTATCACAAGTCACACAATTTTACATTGTTGTAAGTAGAAAATATGCAATAGGAAACTGACATAAATAAATAACAATCCAATTAGATGTTGAATAATGACATAAATAAATTCTCTAGTATTATAATACGGCTTGGAAATGGCTCAAAAATGAGCCATCCAAGTCGTATCCTCCATTAAATAAAAAAAATAAAAAAATAATTTTTTTAACTACCATGTATGTATCTTCTCACTAAAAAATAAATAAAAATTTTAAAATCCTTGTAACTACTCGAACATATAACAAATCCTAAAATCTATTCAATATTTAAATTATATTTAAACTAACTATATGGTATTATCTAACTAAATACATATCCAAAATTGTAAAACATATCTATAACAAATCCTAAATAAACTATATCCAAATCATAATTAAAATAATTTAGAATAATTTAAATTTTTATATAATTTTTTAACAATATCATAGATTTTTTGGTACGTGCAACACACGTGAATTTGACTAGTAAATATAATGTGGCTTAAAAATGGCTCAAGATGAGTTGTCCAAGCCATATTTATATCCTCCATTAAATTAAAAAAATTCATTTTTTTAAAAATTATTTTTTTTAACTACCACGTATGTGTCTCCTCACTAAGAAAATAAATAATTTTTTTAAAATCCTTGAAACTACATGAACATATGACAAATCCTAAAATATATTTAATATTCGAATTATATTTAAATTAAGTACATATTATTATGTAACTAAATACATATGCAAAATTCTAAACGCATATCTAAACCAAATCCTAGTTAAAATATATTCGAATGATATTTAAAATATTATAATATAACTTAAAATTTTATTGTATTTTTTAATAATATTTTTTTTGTACGTGCAATGCACGTGAACGCAACTAGTAAAATAAATGCCATGTCTCCTTCCTGCCAAATCTAGAAAACAAACTTCATCTAGAACAAATTTTAGTATGTTGTAAAATAAAATCTCTATCTTGTATTTAGGAGTTTATAACCATCAACATTTTGTATTTAGGATTTTAAATGACTTAATCTTAAAAGGAAATTTGGCCAGAGGCATTAAATAGTGGCACTAATGATTAGTGAGAAAATTTATGCATCAAAAGCATAATGAAATATCAAGGACTTTCTGTAATTGGAAGTGAGTTCCACGTTTAGTCAGTCGAGAGGCGGTCGGTCAGTCCGTCGTGATCGGAGATCGCGACAAAGTCCGCAGTCTGTGCAGTCAAGGAAGGTGGAGTCAGGGTCGGGGTGTTGGATTGTATCTCATTTTTGGATGAGTACTCAAAAGGGGTGACAATGGAGTTGGTAATTTAGTCCCATATCGGGTAGAAGATGGTATCATGAGGTATAGATAATTGGATTGGTTCAGACAGGATGTGTAGTCTTCAGTCCACCAAGAGAACCGGAGTTTGAAATCTCTCGAACTCCGGAAGACATTGAGAGTGTTATCTACTCCTCTATCACCGAAGAACCCGGGCCTTCTCATCCTATCATAGCAGATTCATGGACGTCTTCCCTGATAGTCTTCCAAGATTGCCCCCGGATCGAGGTGTGGAGTTCACCATCGACCTAGTTCCTGGCTCTTTCCCTATTTCTCGATGATGCTACAGAGTCAACCCTAAGGAGGCCAAGGAGATGAAGGACCAGATTGACGAACTGAAGGCCCAGGGATTTATCAGAGATGGAGCTTCACCCTGGGGAGCACCAGTTTTGTTCATGCCCAAGAAGGATGGAACCGTACGGATGTGCATCGACTACCGGGCGCTGAACAACAACACCATCAAGAACAAGTACCCTCTGCCCCAGATTGATGACCTGTTTGATCAACTAAGTGGAGCTAAAGTAATCTCGAAGATAGACCTCCGATCTGGCTACCATCAAATCAAGGTCAGGAAGGAGGATATTCCAAAGACGGCGTTCAATACCAAATATGGACAATATGAATTTTTGGTCATGCCGTTTGGATTGACTAATGCCCCTACGGTATTCATGAATCTCATGAACAAGGTCTTCCATGAATATCTGGATCAGTTTGTTGTTGTCTTCATTGATGACATTCTGATCTACTCGAAAATCGAAGAAGAGCATGAAGAGCATCTGAGGATAGTTCTGGGAACCTTAAGGAATGAGAAGCTCTATGGTAAGCTATCTAAATAAGAATTCTTCTTAGACAAGGTGGATTTTCTAGGCCATGTTGACACAGGAGAAGGAATTTCGATGGATTCAAAGAAGATAGTTGCTATTGAGACATGGACTACACCAAGCTCAGTTGCAGAAATCAGAAGCTTCTTGGACTTAGCTGGCTACTACCAGAAATTTGTGAAGGACTTTGCCAGGATTGCTGAGCTGATGACGGAGCTCACCAGGAAGAATGAAGAATTTGTTTGGTCTGAAGCTTGCCAGTCATCATTTGAGGAGCTGAAGAAGAGACTTACAACGGCGCCTATACTTGCGCTACCCTCAGGTACCGGCGGTTTCTCAATTTACAGTGATGCTTCCGGTAAAGGTTTGGGCTGTGTTCTTCAATAAAATGGAAAAGTAATTGCTTACGTATCCAGAAAATTACGGACTCATGAAAAGAACTATCCTACGCATGATTTGGAGCTTGCAGCTGTTATATTTGCTTTGAAGTTGTGGAAGCACTACCTCTATGGAGAGAGTGGAAATATTAACAGATCACAAAAGTCTTAAATATATTTTCTCTCAGAAGGAGCTGAACATGTGACAGAGACGATGGCTGGAACTGATGAAAGACTTCGACATCGACCTGCAGTATCATCCGGGTAAGGCTAATATTGTTGCAAATACACTTAGTCGATATCCGATGGCAATATTTTTGACCAAGGAGCGGCATTTGCTAGAAGACATAGAAAAGCTTGGACTGGAGATTGTACTACCCAAAGAGGAAATGAAGAAACTGGGAAGAGAAGCCATTGTACCAGGAGCTGATTCATCAATAATGCAGTTGCAAGTGCGTTCAAGTCTGATGGACAGAGTCAAGGAGACACAATTCTATGACGAGACACTTTGCAAACTCAGAGATCAAGTGCTGGCAGGAACACTTGAAGGATTCTCAATCGCCAGTGACGGAGCACTGAGGCACGGTACGAGGCTTTGCGTACCAACTGGCGAACTGAGGAACGAACTGATGTAAGAAGAGCACCAGTCGCAGTATTCCATACATCCAGGAGCTAACAAAATGTATCAGAATATACGTACTGTAGTGTGGTGGTACGGAATGAAGAAGGATGTATCCAGGTATGTAGCGAGATGCTTAATTTTTCAACAAGTGAAAGCTAGCAGATAGAGACCCGCAGGACTATTGCAGCCGCTAGACATTTCGGAGTGGAAATGGAAACACATAACGATGGACTTTGTGTCAGGACTTCCTCGATCCCAAGAAAAAAAGGACGCCATTTGGGTTATTATGGAACGATCGACAAAGTCAGCTCATTTTATCCCTTTCAAGGTTGGTCTATCCACCGAGAAGTTGGCAGCACTATACATGCAGCATATCTACCTAATTCATGGAGTTTAGATAAGTATCGTATCTGACAGGGATACCAGATTCATCTCTCACTTCTGGAAGAGCTTGCACGATAGTTTGGGAACACAATTGAAGTTCAGCACCGCTTACCATCCCCAGACTGACGGACAATCGGAGAGAACAATCCAGACGCTAGAAGACATGCTGAGATCTTGCGTCTTAGAATTTGGAGGGTCTTAGAAAGACTATTTGCACTTGGTAGAGTTCTCCTACAACAACAGCTACCAATCTAGTATCAGTATGACTCCGTTGAGGCACTTTATGGACGTCGTTGCCGCACTCCACTTGCTTGGGATGACGTAGAAGAAAGAGTATTGCTTGGACTTGAGATGGTGACCGATGCAGCAGAGAAGGTAAAAATGATTAGAGACAAGCTCAGGATTGCTCAGGACAAACAGAAGTATTGGGCCGATAGCAGTCGCCGACCACTGGAGTTCGAAGCAGGAGATAGTGTCTTTGTCAAGATCTTCCCCACCAGAGGAACCATTCGCTTTGGAAGAGCTGGGAAGCTTAGTCCCAGATACATCGACCCATTCGAAGTTTTGAGCCGAGTCGGAGAAGTAGCATACCGATTAGCTCTACCAGCTAATCTTGAGTTTGTGCATAACGTCTTCCATGTTTCACAACTTAGGCGCTACATTTTGGACCCGAGCCACATCTTGGACCATTCGGAGCTGGAAATTGGACCCAGCCTCACAATGCCAAAGAAGCCAGTGGCGATATTAGACAGAGGGGAGAAGAGAACCAAAAACTCGGTGACGCCGATAGTCAGAGTTATGTGGCAGCACAACTCCCCAGACGAGTCTACCTGGGAGCGAGAAGACGAGATGCGGAAGCAGTATCCGTATCTGTTTGAAGCTTGAGGTAATACCTAACCCTGCCTTCAATTTCGGGGACAAAATTTCTTAAGGAGGAAAGGTTGTAAAACCCGCAAATTTTGGATTTATTATTTTAATTGTTGGATTTTTGTTTGCTAGCTAGTTTAGTCAGTTAATTATTATTATAATAATTTGTTAGTTTAGGAAAATTATTTTTTTAAAAAAAATTATTCATTGGATTTTTGATTGTTTGGTTTGATCCGTCCCGAAACCGCGTCCGAATTCGAGCCCAATCTCGATTTTCGAAACCATCCTTTAAGTCTTTTAGGATATATATTATATTTATATTTATATTTCTATTTTAAGGAAAGAATTTTCCTTTCCTTTTCTCAGAACCCTTTCATTCTCTCTCTCACCCGCTCGAGAAACCCCTCTCCTTCCCCTTCCATTCACAGCTGAGCCGTGACACTCGACCTCCCGAAACCGACGTGTCCCTCCTCTTCCCGTAACCCCCAGTCCCTCACTCCCTATAAACCCCTTCCCCTCTCCCTCTACCTCGCCACCACCATCCCCAAGCTCTAGCCCCAAACCCTAACCCGAGCTCCCGTCGGCTCCGCCCTCTCGGCGACCCCCGGCCAGCGCCCCTCCCGGCGACCCCCTGCGCGCCCGAGCCCGGCGACCCCCTTGCGGCTGCCTCCCGTCTCTGCCGACCCCTGCACGCGCCTCCGGCCGCCCAGCCCGACCACCGCCTCCCTGTTCCAGTGCTCCGCGACCCCGTGACAGCGCTGCCCGCTGTCCATCGCTGTTCCGAGCACTGATCCATTGTCCGAATACTGTTTCGGTATTCCCGAGTTTATCCCGCGTCTCCCCGACCAACGGATATTGGGTAATTTCTGATTAATCACAGTAGTTCATCCCTCCCGTAGAGTCAATGATGACACGGTCCCCGATCCCGCTATGTGAATCGGCTCGATTTGTTGCTGTAATGGTTTCGGACTTTCCGAACTCTATTTCGGAATGGTTCTATAGTTTGGTTTAGGAGAGTTTGTGCTGTGATTTTGGTTTTGGCTTATTGTTCTTTGGGATTGGTATTCATTTTTGGTTAGTGTTTTGGTGTTCTCTGATTCGGATGTTCTTGTTGGTGTGTGTGTTGTATCGCCAATGTGGCTAGATCATCCTAGTTACAAAGGAGATGCTGCCCGATTTTTTCTAAAATATTTTGAAAACCTTTTTGTTTTATTTCTCGATTTCGATTCATGAAATTTGACGGTTTTTGTGTTGGTTGGCTTTCGGATACCATTTTCGGGCGACGACCGTATCGGTCCATGAGCCCTAGCAAAATGCAAACGGAACCGACATTTCCCGGACGTTGATGCATAAGCTAAATGCAACGTGAGATTGCATGACCAAGTCTGAGACTTACCTTATTCTATACTTTCATTAAATTATTATTTAGAACTTGTTACTGGCCTATAGTATTTTGGGTGGCCTTTTTGATTGGACCGTTTCACGGCATTCAAAGCTCGTCTCAGCTATTTTTATTAAATTTATGTAATAATTTGTAAGGGCATAAGCCCAGCTTTTATTTTATTTTCTGCGGACATGTATGTAGAAGCATGGAAAAGAATAAAGAAAGATCCATGCGGCCAGAGAATCCCATGCGGCTCAGAAAGTTCATGTGGCTCAAGTATTCATGCGGCTCGAGCGTCTATGCCGCTCAAACAAGCTCTATGCGGCTCAAGGAGGAGCCACGTGGCCTGCAAAACAGCTCTCCCCCCTTGTCCATTACCGCATTAAATGCCTTGATAGCTGACAGCTATGACAAGGTGACAGTTCTGACACAAAGATATCATTATGACTCCCTCATAATGACGGACTCCTTGGGAAGCAAAAAAATCTCTGACACGATCCCCCGAGAGTCAGAAACTGTCATGCGGCCTTGACACGTGGATAGTCGTATGCGGCCCAAGCGGAGACTCCCCCATGCGGCTCACGAAGAGTAGCCCCATGCGGCTCACGAAGTGTAGCCCCATGCGGCTCACGAAGACTAGCTCCATGCGGCTCACAAAGACTAGCTCCATGCGGCTCACGAAGACTAGCTCCATACGGCTCACAAAGACTAGCTCCATGCGGCTCACGAAGACTAGCTCCATGCGGCTCACAAAGACCACCCCCATGCGGCTCACGAGGACTATCTCCATACGGTTCACTCATGCGGTCATTCACACTCATGCGGCTCGAATCATTATTATGGGGGCCACTCTCAAGCAGCCTGGACACGTGGCCAGCCTTATGCAGCTCAATGAGGAGCAACCATCCTGTGGCTCAGATTTCTGTTGTTTTGACACGTGGCATGATAGCAGGGCACGTGGCATCAGATTGATCAAAATCTCTCAGCAAATCCTAATAAAATATTGGGATCAAATCAGATCATTTGCAAATAAGCCAATTAAAGACACGTGTCGAGGAATCCGAGTTTGGCATGACAAATCAGGAGAATTTATGTCAATCAGCATTAATTACCCACAAAAGATTTGATGCAATCACATTTATTGCTCAAATCTCGATGAACGGCCCAGATCCAATGATCAATAGCCGCCGACTTACAAGAATGGGCAATCATTGTAAACCCTAATGAGGCCCCCCACTCTTATAAATAGCAGGGTGTCATTCCCTTAAAAACACACACACACAGACATATACGGAGAGAGAGAGAGAGACATACACAGAGGCAGAAGAGACATAGAGAGCCAGAGAGCCTGAAGAGAGAGCATTTCTTCATCAACGCCCAGCAGTTCTTCTACAGAGCCAAGGCTGCACCCGATCGTCCAAGGAGTAATGCAGAGCTGCCGTAGCTTTCCCGAGCCTCTACCGTCATCCCCCAGAATCTAAAATAAACAATTATACTTAGACTGCTGTACCTAGGTTTTCGTCCCTAGGCTTTTTTTGTACAAGCGAGTTTGTATTGTGAAGTAAAAGTCCAGTCCTCCGATAATTGTTCTGTTCTTTTATATTTCATGGCAAACACGATGGCGACTCTGCTGGGGATAAACTTCTCCACGGCTGAGGAGGTGGTGACGCAATCGGATGCAGCCAAACTTGGCTCCACGCAACAGAAGATGGTCGTCCGCTTCGACCAACAGACGTTTGAAAAAATGCTCTCTGAAGGAAGCGCTGGCCCGGTCCAGAAGCGGACCTGCACAAAGAAAGCTCGCTGCGAGTGGAGACCAAAATCATTTGCTCCTCCACAAGCTCTGGACGGGGTACTCTCTGCTACCCAAGACGGCGAAGGCGACTCTCATACGGCTCCACTTCGAGCTGTAGAGAACTCTGCTGTCCCCAAGTCCGGCAGAGGAAAGTACTACGATGCTGGACTTGCAGGGACAAAGAGTGATTCTACGTGCCCCAAGAAGAAGCCGAACGCTCATGCGGCCAAGTCTGCCAACAACATGCAGGAGGCTCATGCGGTTGAGTCTGCCAGCCGCATGAAGGAGGTCTATGCGGCCAGATCATCCAACCGCATGAAGGAGGTCTATGCGGCCGAAGCTCCCAGCCGCATGAAGAAAACCTATACGGCTACGTCTGCCAGCCGCATGAAGGTTATTGATGATAGCCGCATGACACCTACTCCACGTGGCTCTGTCTTCAACCGCCTCTCCTATGGTCCTGATCTCTTGTGCTCCCAAGAAGATATGTATGACTCTCTCCAGCATCACTTAGACTCTTCCTACTATGTGCCATTACACACTAGAGCGAAGAAGTCTAGGACAGCGCGAGCTGGGCGAGCTCGATCCGCTGATCCGACCTCTGACCATCCGAGCGTCCCGCATACCGTTATGCAGGCCTCAGACGGGAAGTTGTACAGAACCACTCGAGTCCAGCCCCCGGCGGCAGATGGACAGAGAGGTTCGCAAAAGTCTTCCAAAATCCAGGGAGCGAACAGGGTCAATCCAGACCCATCTGACTTGCGTGAGGCTATCCTCCACAAACGCAATGAAAGAGAAGATACATCGGAGTACAAAGATTCCTCCCACAGACGTCACTACACCCAAGTCATCGTCAACTGCTGTTGCAACAATGCGACGATACGAGAAGACCGGCAGTCCGTCTTTCAAAGACTGCAACAGCCGTCTTCGGAAGACGAGGCACTTCCCGTCGTCTCCTGCAACTCTGCTCAGAAAATCTCCGCCGATGGGAGAGGCAAGAAGACGAATGTTCCCAGCCCGAAGATTTCAACCACTATGACTAAGAGACTGTCGTCTAAGCGGGTGCCCACTACCGGAGTTTTCCAAGGTACCCGTTCTAAGACGAAATCTTCTACAGTGGGAGATTCGTCGTCCACATCACTGGGGGTTGCTGGGACTTGGGGTAGTACTCCTCCAAACCTCCACGATAATCCGATGTTCCAAGAAGACGAGCCAGGGGAAACAACTCTCCCATCAGATGCAGCAAACCCCGACGTCCCCGACGACGTCCACAACTCCCAAGACGAGGCGAACTCGGAGACTGGGGGTACTATTTCTTCCGAGTCCAAACCAGAGGAGAACATTCCCACATACCTCGATGACTTCTCACTACAGGGGTATGATTCGGAGGGCGCTTCCTCCACCGTTCCGTCCATCTCACCTCACGTAAGGACGGTATTCATGACGGACAGTAACCAAGGTGGTTCCAGTGATCACCAACGCATCGACACTCTGGAGGCTATACTGCTTACCTTGGTCAAGTTTGTAGACGAGATCAAAGCGGCCCTTCTAACTCTGCAAGGAGGGATACCTGGCCAAACAAGCGCGGGTCCCGCAGTCAATGCGGACTCGAATTTAGCGGCACCAAATCCGGGCAACAATCCTTCGGAAGTAACGGCCCCCACCACTGTGGATGAGGCCCGAGAAGCGAAAAGAGAGGTCCAGGAGCTTCGAGCCATGTTTCATGCTCGAGAAAACTCTCAAGACCTCAGAATACGACAACCATACCCTGCTGAATGGAGGGAGGTCCCCTTCCCACCAAGATATAAGCCGTTCAACATCAATCCGTATGATAGCAAGACCTCCGCAAGTCGGTACATCACTTACTTCGAGGTCACCACCGACCATCTGCCCCATGATGATGCCATCCTCACACGATTATTCATCGGGGCATTGGAAGGAGTCGCCTTCGACTGGTATCGCAACCTGCCAGACAACTGCATCCACTCCTTCGTCGGCTTCAAGCGCATGTTCTTGGAGAGATTCTACGAGGTAGGGCAGGATATCACAATGTCCACCCTCATGGACGTCGTCCAAGGGGAGAAAGAGCTGACGAGGAATTACATTGAGCGGTTTCGCCAAACCGCAATAAAGCTGCCGTCTGGAAATCTGGATTCCTCTCTAATTGAAATTTGCCAAAAGAGATTGCTCCCAACAATCAGTCTCTGGATGGGCGAAAGTCAATTCAAGGACTGGAAGACGTTTATCATCAGTGCCACAAGCGCCAAAGAACGATTGAAGAAGGCTCGCCAATTGGGATTGTACATCTCGGATGGAGAGAACAAGGACAAGTGTCCCAACACCAACAATGACAATAGGGATAGCCCCTCCAACAATCGGGACAGCAGGGGTAAGCAGGCTATGGTAGCCGATACAGCACAGAAACCTGAGCCAAAGCCGGCAGACAAACAATGGCCGCAAATCACTTACTCCTTCGAAGACCGTCACGTCAAGCCCATCTTAGATATGCTCATACAAGAAGACAGAATTCAGCTTCCTCCACCAAGACGGGAACTTTGGCCGGCAGACATGGAGAATCCAAAGTACTGCCATTACCACCGCTACGTCCACCATGCCACACACGACTTCTACCAACTGAAACGGTACATCCAAAATCTTATCGATTCGAACGCTCTGGCCATCGACTTCGAAGAGGTAACTGTGGCAGCCAATATGGTGTCAGTACAATTTGGCAGCTTTCCTCCAACCGAAGCTCAAGACGGTGTGGTACCCATCCCTCTGGCAACAATGGAGATTGCTAATCTTCCACCTCCCCGAGATCAGGCTGCTGGTCTAGTGCCCCTCACCACATCACGAGGAGAGGTCATGTGGGTCCATCCAGACTTGGTATCGGAAGTGACTCAGCCCACGCCATCTTCCATTCGCAAGAAGAAGAGTGGAAAAGTCAGGTCCTGCCGCACAACCTCGGCAGATATCAAAGAAGCTACAGTTGTCGTTACTCGGTCTAGGGCACAATCTCAACCGGTGGCTGATAACTCAGCTGAAGATCATCAGCCCGCTACAACTGACGCTCCGGGACCGGCTCAGCCTCCGACGACCGACAAGCCTAGGTCGAAGGAGACTCGCTTTGACAAATCCCTCTGAAAAGAGGTACCGCAGGGGCTGGAGAAGCCCTACAACTTCGACATCTTGGCGCAATTGGCCAATACACCGGCCAAGTTGTCATTATACGAGCTTCTGAGACTATCAAAAGATGTTCGTGCGGCTTTGAGCGATGCACTCCAAAATACCGATGCGTACTTGGCTCAGGTCAACCTCACGGGAGAAAACCCGCCTGAAGATCTCCAAGACAGCGCTTGCACGGGAGCGATGCCCAACATTGTCTTCACTCCGCAGGACATGCTCATCAAAACCAACCTGCACGATCGCCCGTTATACTACACTGGATACATCGGCGACGTAAAGGTGGATCGGATGCACATTGATCCTGGGTCTTCCATAAGCATCATTCCGAAGGGTCTGCTACATCATCTTTTTATTCCGATGCATCGCCTGATGCCTACAAGTACCGCCATCAGCGGTTTCAATTCGGGCAGGAGCTACCCAATTGGGAAGATTCGTCTGAAGTGTCAGATTGGCGATCTCCAATCAGAAGTTACTTGCTACGTCATAGATGTAGACACTTCTTACAACATCCTCTTAGGGCGCCCTTGGATACACGACTATATGATCGTGCCTTCCACACTGCACCAGTGCTTCAAATATGTTGACAAACACGGCTTCATGAGGACAGAATTTGCTGATATCGATCCCTTCAAAGGGGTCGAATCCTACTACTCAGACTCCTGCCTGTATAAAAAATCGAAGAAGCACCTTGGTGAAGGAGATGTGCAAGCTCGTACCGAGACAGCCACAGGATCAGAAGAACCTCTGATGATCCACCTCCAAGCTCACAAACCTGGAAAGTCCGTACCCCTTACAGCCACTCTGCGTAAGGACGCAATCAGCCTCTCGGCGCAAGAAGAACAAATGATAATCCGGCTGCCAAGGTCTGGCCAAGTGCCAAGACCCACAACGGAGCCACTGACAATCAGGCTGCCGAGAGTCGGCCAGCCGCAAACGGAGAAGCTCAATCCCTCCGACAAGCTGATGGCGATACGCCTTCCCAAGAAGAATCGTCATCCCGATGCAAGGTCTGGGACTTCTAACGAACCAACCACTTCCCGCCCAGCATCAAGTACCAAGCTGGGGGTCGCTAGCCTGCCAACAACTCCATGCTCTGCTCCACCAGCTGAACCTCTGACGATCAAGCTGCCCAGGTCGGCCTCTCAGTCTTCGTTTATACAGGGGGTAGCCGAAGAGGAACCGGAGCTAGCCAAGTATGTGGCTGCCCACACTGATGTTCCCTCCGCAGATGATGTAATCCCCCTAGAGAAGATACCTTACTTCATCAATAAAGGGCTATCTTTGAACTACCTCGAGCTTAATAAGCTGTGTACAATGTATGCTATAGAACATGGTATAGGCACTCACCTACACACACAGGTGACAAATGTGTACACCACAATCCAGCTTACTCCAGTGGAAGACGCTTATCGCATAATCGAGGGAGGGGATCATCCAATCATCTTCGGCCGGAAGGACGATCCGCATCCCTTCACCATAGAAGAAGTCGACCTTAAACTAGATGCCGGGAGACTGCCTCTGTATCTTTATAGCCCCCAATCCAAATATCTCATACAAAAACAGGGATATGATCTGGAGACTACACCAGGCTTGAACTACGGCACCGGGAGACGATTACCTTTGAAGCCACCGGTCCCGGCTGGCAAACCACGGGACTACTATAGAAAAACTCGATGTGGATTAGGGTATGTAACACCCACGATGACCCCTGAGAGTTCAGATGAAGAATGTGACTGGCAGTCACATTCAACCGGGTCACCAACTTCTGACTCGGATACCAGCATCGGAGACATATTCAGACAAGTCCTGTCAGTCAACATGGCATTCGCCGACGCTTATGAAGAAGATGAAGACATTCCTGAAATCCTCGAGCTAGAGCCGTGGGCCCAACAGTTGGATGCACAATAGGAAAAGCGGTTCGAACTGAGAGAACCCCCTACTGAAGATGAGGTTATACAAGTGGATCTCGGTAACGAATCTTCTCCAAAACCAATCTTCGTCAGTAAAAGCCTAACAGACGAAGAGCGAGAATCGCTGCTGGAACTTGTCAAAGAATATATTGATGTGTTCGCATGGAGCTATGAAGACATGTCGGGGTTAGATCCCGATATTGCTCTCCACAAACTCAACATTCGGCCAGATGTAAAACCGGTCAAGCAACAGCAGCGACGCTTCCGCCCAGGCATCATGGATACGATCGAAGCCGAAGTCAATAAACTAATAGCCAGCGGCTTCATTCGTGAGGAGCAACATCCTGACTGGGTTGCCAACATAGTTCCGGTCCTCAAGAAGAACGGGAAGATCCGAATCTGTATCGACTTCCGCAATCTGAATGCGGCATGTCCAAAAGATAAATTCCCTCTCCCTATCACAGACATCATGATCGACAACACATGCGGCTTAGAACGTATGTCATTCATGGATGGCTTCTCGGGGTACAACCAAATCAAGATGTCTCCTGACGACGAAAAGCATACATCATTCCGAACACCGATTGGCACATACTGTTACACAGTCATGCCTTTCGGTTTAAAGAATATCGGTGCCACATATCAAAGAGCCATGAGTATCATCTTCAGAGACCACTTACGCAAGACGGTGGAGTGCTATGTTGATGACATCGCCGTCAAGAGTCGCTGTAGGGGAGACCATCTGCAGGATCTGAGGACAGTATTCGACCTGATGCGAGCACACAATTTGAAAATGAACCCTACGAAATCTTTCTTGGGCGTATCCAGCAGAAAATTCTTGGGTTTCAGCATCACCGCCCAGGGTATTCATGTAGACCCTAAAAAGACGAAGGCAATTATGGAGATGGGTCCCCCGAGAAATCTCTGCGAACTCAGAGGCCTTCAAGGAAGGTTAGCTTACATCAGGAGGTTCATTTCTAACCTCTCTGGGCGATGTCGACCATTCACCCATCTCATTAAGAAAGGCATCTCATTCGTATGGGACGAAGAATGTCAGCGGGCCTTCGACAGCATCAAAGAATATTTGTCGAACCCTCCAGTCCTGGTAGCTCCGGTTGCTGGAAAACTATTTCTGCTCTACGTACGAGCAATAAAACATTCCCTCAGGGCTCTGCTGGCACAAAACAACGATGCAGGCCATGAACAAGCTATATACTACCTCAGCCGAATGATGATTGGGCCAGAGCACCGATACACCACTGTAGAGAAGGAATGCCTCGCCCTGGTATTCGCCATTCAGAAGACGCGGTACTATGTCACAGGACAAACCATACATGTGATCTCACGGGTCAATCCTCTCAGGGTCCTCATGACGAAACCAGGATCACTCAGCTCTCGCCTCGCTACATGGGCAATATTGCTGTCCCCTTATCATATGATCTTCCGCAAAAGGTTGTCAAAGGTCAAGCCCTGGCAGACTTTTTGGCAGCCCACCCGGGCTCGGAGTCGTCCAGAATATATGAAGAAATCCCAGACGAGGTCGTCGACTCGCATGCAACCTCTCATGATGATATATGGCGAATGTTCTTCGACGGTGCTTCGAGAACTGGACCCAAGGGCAACATCATTGTCGGAGTCGGGATGGTGCTGGTTTCTCCTTCTGGATTAGTGATCAACCGCGCTTACTCTCTCACAGAGCCCTGCTCTAACAATGTGGCCGAGTACAACGCTTTGGTCATTGGCCTCCAACTTGCAAAAGAGCTGGTGGTAGAATATCTTGAAGCATACGGCGATTCATTAATCGTCAATCAGATCCGGAGTTCATACGAGGTTCGTCATGAAGACATGATCCCCTATCACCAAATAGCGATCAACATCATCTCGTCGTTCGAGGGGTTCTTCATTGAGCACGTCTCCAGACTCCGAAATATCGAAGCCGATGCCTTGGCCGGCCTGGCCGCTTCCCTAGCAGTGCCAAATCATACTCATTAATCGGTAGATGTGATAGGCCACGAACTAGTCTGCTCCAAAACAACGTTCAATCTGTGGCGAGTTATTTTGCCCAGACGATTGACGATGTCCCAGATTGGAGACAACCATTCATTGACTTCGTCGTCTACGATATCCTGCCCGAGAACCCAAAGGAAGCCACCTCCATCAGACGACGTTCTCTCAGATTCTTCTACAATATAGAGACAAAAATAATGTATCGGCGATCCTACGATGGGTTATTTCTTCGGTGCCTGTCAAACGCGGAAGCCAAAGAAGCCGTACGAGAAGCTCATGACGGTGTCTGCGGGGCCTATCAGCCTGGCCCTAAATTATAAGACTGTCTTCGTCGAATGGGCTACTACTGGCCCATGATGGTAGCAGATGCGATAGACTATATGAAAAAGTGCAAAGCCTGCCAAGTCCACGCGGACTTCATCCACCAGCCATCCGAATTTCTACATCCAACAGTAGCGTCCTGGCCATTCGAAGCGTGGGGGATGGATATCATTGGTCCAATCACTCCACCTTCCTCCCGAGGACATCGCTTCATACTCGCAATCACAGATTACTTCTCCAAATGGGCGGAAGCTGTTCCGCTTGCAGAAGTCAAAACTTCGAAGGTGATCAGCTTCCTCAAGCATCATGTCATCTATCGCTTTGGACTGCCCCGAAGGATCATCCACGATAATGGTCTGCAGTTTGCAAGCCACGCCTTCTATCGGTTCTGCGACAAGCACCACATCCAGAATATTGCTTCGACACCATACAATCCAGCAGCAAATGGGTTGGCAGAAGCATTCAACAAAACCATCATCAAGTTACTCAAGAAGTTCGTATCGTCCAACAAATACGACTGGAACGAGAAGCTTGGTAAATGCTTATGGGCGTACCATACCACAGTTCGAACAGCCACAGGGAATACACCATTCTTCCTGGTGTACGGGAGTGAGGCAGTTCTCCCATTGGAGACTCAAATACCCTTACTCCGCATCGCCCTCACTTATCAATTGACGACGGATGATAACTACCGTCGTCGGCTACAAGAGTTAGAGGCCTTAGATGAAAAGTGCCTCCTGGCTCAGCAAAGGATCGAGCTATACCAAGCACGCATCTCTGGAGCCTTCAACAAGAAGGTCAAAATCAGAACATTCCAAGTGGGCGATCTCGTTCTGGCAGTCCGAAGGCCGATGGTCATGACTCACAAGACCGTCGGCAAATTCTAGCAAAAATGGGAAGGTCCATTTATCATCGAGGCTGTATTCTCCAACGAAGCTTACCGCCTCACAAAACAAAATGGAGACTTGCTCATGTTGCCCGTCAACGGCAAGTTTCTGAAGAAATATTATGTCTGAACAACATTCCAGATTAATGAGTCATGTACCCGCTGGTGCCGCTGAACTCGCATCTTCAAACATATTCCAGATCATCGAGTCATGTATCCGCTGGTGCCGCTGAACTCACATCCACAACTTTCCAGATTATCGAGTCATGTATCCGCTGGTGCCGCTGAACTCACATCCATAATCTCCCAGATTATCGAGTCATGTACCTGCAGGTGCTTCTGAACTCACATTCCGGTCACTCTTTCAGATAGTAAGTCATGTATGATCATACCTCCGAACTTTCTTCCTGGAAGAGATCCTCCCTCATGATCCACTACCCGTACTCCCAGTGCACAAAAAGGGTAACAGATCCACAAATTTCCAAAACGGCCATGTCCTCATTACCTCTGAGTCGTTCCACTTCCGCCAAAAAACAAATTACCCCTCTACATAGAACTTTCATGTCCTCATTACCTCTGAGTCATTCTTTGTACCCCCTTTCACTGAGCCCACTCCTGCCATGTCCTCATTACCTCTGAATGGGAAGTCTCCGTCGAAAAAACCTTCATGCTTGCCATGTCCTCATTACCTCTAAGTAAGTATGAAGATTCCCTTTCGACTTATTATCTGTACCCACAACCGGAGTACGCCAAGGATAATAGGTCCACAAATATTCTCCGCTGAGTCCACTCCTGTTATGTCCTCATTACCTCTGAGCAGGAAGACTCCACGGTAAAACCTCCGTACTTACTATGTCCTCATTACCTCTGAGTAAGTATGTTGGTCCTCTCTCGTCCTATTACCCGTACCCTGAACCAGGGTACGCCAAGGGTAATAGGCCCATAAATGTCCTCTGTTGACCACAAATATCGTCCGTTGAGTCCACTCCTGCCATGTCCTCATTACCTCTGAGCAGGAAGACTCCACGGTAAAACCTCTGTACTTACCATGTCCTCATTACCTCTGAGTAAGTATGTTGGTCCTCTCTCGTCTTATTACCCGTACCCTGAACCAGGGTACGCCAAGGGTATATAGGCCCACAAATGTCCTCTGTTGACCACAAATATCCTCCGTTGAGTCCACTCCTGCCATGTCCTCATTACCTCTGAGTAGGAAGACTCCACGGTAAAACCCTCATACTTGCCATGTCCTCGTTACCTCTGAGTAAGTATGTTGGTTCCCTTTTATCCTATTATCCGAATCCTAACCCAGGGTACGCCAGGGATAATAGGCCCACAAATGTCCTTTGCTAAATCTCTTAGTACAGGCCCACCATTCCTCATCATGCCTCGGGAGCCCAGATGCTCCACGGCATTCTATATCCTGATACTTGGAACGTCCACGACCACCTTGCCGTGAAACTGTTCTAAGTATCCCCAGTCGAACTTGTTACCTGTACCTAAAACCAAGGTATGCCAGGGGTAACAGGTCCACAAACAAGTCCCCCATGCGGGGCAAACATCACCACAATACCACAGGCACAACAAGCAATACAAATAAAGGATAGAACGGAAAGTACTCTTTATTTGAAAGACGAAAAAAGCATTACATGTTTTGGGACCACGTCCCTCTCAAAGAAAAAAGAAAAAGAAAACAGAAACGAAACCGAAAAAGGCCGACTACAGTTCGGCATTACGCAACTCCAAGAGGCGGTTTCTTACCAAGGCAGTACCCCCCTCAAGCCTCTGTGTAGCTCGACGCTCAGCCTCTTGGGACAACCGCTCCCCATTATCCAGGTCCATGAGTGCCCGACAGTCATCGTCCAACCTCTTCAGAGCCACTTCCAAGTCAGCCGAAGCCTGATTGACTTTGTCAGCCTCCTGGATAATTAGCCCTCTGTCGATACGGGCAGCCTCAAGCTCAGACTCAAAGAAAGTTAACTTCTTCTGGAGCTCAAGGATCTGCTCCCGCGTGTCAGTGATCCCGCGGGAGACAGTCGCTTCCTGAGCCGTAACGTCTTCACTCTCATGGCTCAATTGGTCGTATCGATCAGACAGAGTGCGGAGATCCTTCAATATGACCGGCCTGGTTTTATCATGAGCAGCCTTCGCCTTCTCTATAGCAGTCGTGAGGGAACCGCGCTCCTGATCTATAGTAGCAGACAGATTAGCCTGCCGCAACACCTGAAGCTGGGCCACCAGCTGATCAGTCTCTAGCAATCTCGCCTCCAGAAGTGCAGCCACCCCTGCCCCACAAGGAAGGGCCTTAAGGATATCGATTTGACCCTGGGCGCACTGCCGGGCCAAGACGAAAGAGGTCCCTCTGACCACAGTAGCTTCTATCCCCCTTTTCAAGTGATAATAAAAGCTGTCGACCACGTCCTGTAACGATTCGTCCAAGACCTCTGTAGAGGACGGCGTCAGAGGAAGCATGGCCGGCAGCATTGAAGGAGTGGTGCTAGAACTTACCACCAGGGGGGCAACTTCCGAGCAAAACGATGCACGGATAGCGGCTAACTCTTCCTCTGCCGCCCGAAGAGCCTCGACGCTTGGCAAGACAGAAAGGTCGACTCTTTGGGCCACCCGAGCAGAGGAAGACGCGAGGACCATCGTCCCCTACCCCGATTGTCCCATCACCGGACTTACCGAACTCGAGCCCACAAGAGGACCATCAAGGCGAGCCAGAGGGGGAGGAGGTACCCCCTTCTCCGCCAGTGCCCCTTCGATAGAGTCTGGTTCACAAGGTCCATCCTCGGCACGGGAGAGGCAGGACCTGCATGTCCATGACAATGATCAATCGACGTGACCCGAAGGATGTGATCATAGAGCAGATAGGCCTCCTCGCAAGTTAAGATTCGGCTTATCTTACCAGGAGAGGAGCATCGAGGCTGCAGCTCGTTCGTAGCTGGCAGGGTCTCCTCACCCGCGATCTCCAAATTAAATTTGGCCAGCCCCTCTGACCCAGCCACCTCAGAGAGAAAGGCAACCTGATCAGCATTACCTGGACGGAATTCAACAATTTTAAGGACAGGCTTACCGGAGCCCTCGTCATCCCGAGTCACGATCTTGGCTACTCGAGAGTCCTCTTCTTCCGACGCCTACAAGAGGGAAAGAAGGTGATTAAAATCAAAGCTAGAAGAAAGGAAGGACCGGTAGTAACTTATTTACCTCTGATGCGGGGTCAACTTCTTCGCCTCTTTCCTTTATAGTTAGCCCGCGATGTCGGGTCACAGCCAGTTTCCGAGAGCGAGAAACGCCGCCGACAGGAGAAAGCTGTCTGCTACGCTTTCTGCAGGACCGGGTACAATGGATGGTTGATCAACCACCATCTCATCTGGCAAAACAGGCGGCTGATCCGCCCCTACATCTGCCGCCGAAAAGGAAGGGTCATCTCCATCAGGCTCGTCGCCTTCGTCATCTGCAGCATCGGAGTCCGAGTCCGAAACCTCGACTCTATCCTTCCTCTTCCTTGTCTTGGCTACCTGGGAAACCTCATCCAAGCCTGTACCAATGATGAAACTGGCACTTGGGATAAAACCGACAGGGAGCTTGTTCGCCATGACGTGGTACAGAGCCGCCATATACAAGATATCTACTGACGCCTTGATAGCGGGAACTGAAAAAACGATACGGGTATGGAATGTGTCATAGTAATGCCAAACCCGAATGCCGTCCAGAAGGCTACCTTCAAAGCCCAGACAAGAGCTGGGGCCGTCTAGAAAAAGCTGACTATATCCAAATTGCCGGACGAATCTGCTAGGCAGATAGAGCTCCAGAAAGACAGTGTTACGGTTGCGATACACCAGATGAGCGGGGCGGATGTTTCGCAGCCATAGAAGCATCTGGCCGTCCAGAAGTTGAGGGGCCCAATACCGTCAAGATGGATAGCCGCTATTTCCTCATCAGTAAACGAAGGACAGATACAAAAATATTGTACATGTCTGCCCTCGCCAGTGCCATCCGACAAGCACGTATGGTCTCAAATTCCCAAGACTCATTACGATAGCGGAAGATAAAAGCGTCGTCATCAGTTACGCCGTCTTCAGAGCCCAGTCTCATCAAAGACGGATAATGCATCAACAGCCACCCCATCAAATAATGATAGGGCAGCTCGGTCCGCTCAAAATCTTTCGTCACATCGCGAGCAATAACCTTGGATGTGAAAGTACGAAGGCCATGGTGTATGCTGCACACCATGGCCGGGAGGAGAGCTGGTCGGACTCGCGAAACTAACTTCACAGTCGGAAGGATGAAATTGCGACTGATCCTCTCGATGGAACCTGCTCCATCCGAGACTACACAGTTTCGCAGCCATATCATTAAGAATCCCGCCAGGAGCACTTTCACCGACAACTCATGGGTGTCCTGATAAAAATAACCGAAAGAGTCGGTCTGACTCCCGAACCTGTCACTAGAGGTGGTCACCCTCTTAGCTGATGACACTAAGGCTTTCACCGCCTCCCGGGACTGAGGACGGCGAGGAGTAACTTGACCTGAGGCATCCGTCGTGAAGAGATAGCGCACCCAGTCCTTGGTATGAGGGGCATTCCCTTCCGAGCTGTTCTCCTTTTTGGCTATTTGATGACATGTGCTATAATGGCACAATATCTCTTGATAAAGAGCCACGAAGCCTGGATACTGCCTTTCCAACTCTTCGAACTCCTCGTTCGTGGGAGTATACACCTCAAAAGCTTCGTCCCCCCAAGGAAGCTTGGAGATCGCATGCATTTCGTGGAGCGCAAGCCCCATTTCCCCTACGGGCGTATAGAAGGTCCCCATACGGCGATTATACATCTCCAGCAAAGATATAAACAATCTCTTATTTATAGACAACCCATGGCTGGTGCCCCGAATAGCATGGTAAAGACCAATCTCGCACAGAAAGGCCTCATACTTTTGCAGAATCCACGTAGACAGATTGGTCCACGAGGAAATCGGATGTATCCAGCTGGGGAGCATCAACCGACCAATGTGATAGGATCCCTTCCGAGCAAGTTGGTTCATAAAAGTGTCGGCTGTAGAAAATGTGAAATTGGGGACCGGCACATTCAAGAACGTACCCGGAGCCATTCCCATTACAGAACGGCTGGTGTGCACCTTACCCGCACACACCGACTTCAAGCTGTTGTTATAATGGATGTCTCCCACAAACATCCCACTTCGGGTAGGAGTTAAAGAATCTTCCATCTTCCGGTCCAGTGGAAGCATATTGAACCAGGATAAAGGGAAGTGACGCTCCATCTGGGGGATGCGGATCGCCATCCCATTAGAAACGAAACTCCAGTTCTCTGACACCTCCAGAATCTGACTGTTCTTCACATTCAAGGCGTCTCCAAAAAAGAATGCGGGCTTCAAGTATTCCCCTTCTAATTTCCCCGAGGTTATCATAGCATTTAGAAAATAGAAAGGCTAATTCTTGATGGCATTCGACCTCGCAGGAGGTTTCGTCACTCGGAAACTGGTCCGCCATATGCTGGACTATATGGTCGTACCTATAGCCCAGAGCAGCTTGGGCGCTGCCTACCAGGAGCTCTCCAGCAGCATTAACCGGCAAATTCACTGAAAAAAGACAGAAAAAGATAAGTTAGAAAGATGGACAAAAAGGAACTAATGGGTGCTTTCGAGCTTATGCGGCTCCAACTTAACAAAGCCTCATGCGGCTCAGGAGAACACTTATGCGGCTCCAACTTATTGAAGCCTCATGCAGCTCTGGAGAATACTTATGCGGCTCCAATTTACGGAAGCCTCATGCGGCTCAAGCTCAGGAGAACATTCATGCGGCTCCACTTAGTGAAGGGTCAATACGGCAGTCCTTTCATAGGGCCCGCAGGGATCAGATAAGTTTGTGCGGACCACGTGACAGACAAATATGTGCGAACTTTATGCGGCCCAGTGTTGCTTATGCGGCTTCGCTGGCGAAGCGCGTATGCGACCACAGTGGCTATTCTTATGCGGCTCGCGGCTCGACCGTAGGACGAACATGCGACTCCCATGAAGATAAAGGCTCGTGCATAAAGCATGCAACGTAGCCATAGAAATTATGGTTCTTTAAAACCACAAGCCCTTACCAGCAATAGGAGGATGAACGTCAGGGTGAGCTGCGGGCACGACGGCCGACGGAGGAACAGCCGTGGTTGAAGTAGAGGCAGTCTTCTTCGACGAAGATGCCGCCTTCTTGCCCTTCGCCGCAACGGTCTTCTTGGGAGCCATTGGCAATTAAAGAAGAAGATGACAATAGAGTAGGGAAAGTTGAAGTGAAGGAGAAAGTAAAGGAGTTTTCTCTCTCAAACCCCTCTTATTTATAGGAGGACAAGAGAGGGGGGAACACGTAGATTGTTAACCGTCTCGGAAAAGATAAAACTGACTCCTCGGATTTCGTCCCCTCTCTCATAAAGGAGATTCGCCCAGGGCATAAAATTCGAAGATTTAATGAGCCGACCCTTGGGATCTCCCCTAAAGGCGGCACTAAAACGAATTCGAGGCAATTAATGATGCGCACACGTGGCAAGGAGCTATGCGGCCCGAAAATCCCTGCGGCTGATGACTCAATGCGGCTGAGACTTCCATACGGTCGAGACATCCATTCGGCTGAGACATCATATACGGCCAGGAGAATTTATACATGGCCATGCTTCTTATTCAAAGTATTTCAATTTTGTAAAATTGAAAACTTTGAAGGGGGTCTTGTAGAAGCATGGAAAAGAATAAAGAAAGATCCATGCGGCCAGAGAACCCCATGCGGCTCAGAGAGTTCATGCGGCTCAAGTATTCATGCGGCTCGAGCGTCTATACGGCTCAAACAAGCTCTATGCGGCTCAAGGAGGACCCATGTGGCCTGCAAAACAGCTCTTCCCCCTTATCTATTACCGTATTAAATGCCTTGACGGCTGACATCTATGACAAGGTGACAGTTCTGACACAAAGATATATTATGACTCCTCATAAATACGGACTCCTTGGGAAGCAAAGAAAATCTCTGACACGATCTCCCGAGAGTCAGAAACTGTCATGTGGCCTTGACACATGGACAGTCGTATGCGGCCCAAGCGAGACTCTCCCATACGGCTCACGAAGAGTAGCCCCATACGGGTCACGAAGAGTAGCCCCATACGGCTCACGAAGATTAGCCCCATGCGGCTCACGAGACTAGCTCCATGCGCTCACAAAGAGCTCCATGCGGCTCACGAAGACTAGCTCCATGCGGCTCACAAAGACCACCCTCATGCGGCTCACGAGGACTATCTCCATGCGGTTCACTCATGCGGTCATTCACACTCATGCGGCTCGAATCATTACTATGGGGGCCACTCTCAAGCAGCCTGACACGTGGCCAGCCTTATGCGGCACAATGAGGAGCAACCGTCCTGCGGCTCAGATTTCTGATGTTTTGACATATGGCATGATAGCAGGGCACGTGGCATCAGATTGACCAAAATTCTCAGCAAATCCTAATAAATATTGGGATCAAATCAGATCATTTGCAAATAAGCCAATTAAAGACACGTGTCGAGGAATCCGAGGTTGGCATGACAAATCAGGAGGATTTATGTCAATCAGCATTAATTACCACAAAAATTTGATGCAATCACATTTATTGCTCAAATCTCGATGAACGGCCCAGATCCAATGATCAATAGCCGACTTACAAGAATGGGCAATCATTGTAAACCCTAATGAGGCCCCCCACTCTTATAAATAGCAGGGTGCCATTCCCTTAAAAACACACACACACACACATACGGAGAGAGAGAAGAGAGAGAGAGAGAGAGAGAGAGACACAGAGGCAGAAGAGACATAGAGAGCCAGAGAGCCTGAAGAGAGAGCATTTCTTCATCAACACCCAGCAGTTCTTCTACAGAGCCAAGGCTGCACCCGATCGTCCAAGGAGTAAGGCAGAGCTGCCGTAGCTTTCCGAGCCTCTACCGTCACCCCCCAGAATCTAAAATAAACAATTGTACTTAGACTATTGTACCTAGGTTTTCATCCCTAGGCTTTCTTTTACAAGCGAGTTTGTATTGTGAAGTAAAAGTGCAGTCCTCCGATAATTGTTCTGTTCTTTTATATTTCATGGCAAACAATGTATTGTGTAGTGTAGATTTTCTATTCCTTTTCTGGGATTGTTGATTGCATAGTAGGCGCGTAATTAAAAATTGTTATTAATTATTTTATATAGGAAAAATTAATAAGAGTTTCTCACATTAAGATAAAATGAATAAAGATTTCTAATAATTTAACAACTTCATGTTTTTCTCATTTAAAGAAAAATTTAGTTTTGTATATATTATAAAAATATAAAATTTTGTAAATAACCAAAAATACGATTTTTTCCCAATTAATCAGTAAATCGGTTTTGCTATGTTAATTGACAACGACTGTAGTTGCGATGTTAGACGGTTCTGGTAGTATAACTAATAACTTAAAACTGGACTAGGACCTGCTTTTAGAGATTGTAACTAGCACACCTAGTGATGGCTTTATTTTGGTTCTAAGTCAGGATTCTCCAACTGTAGGATTTCAAGGACATACTTGACTTCCTCCCCGGTACCGACATCCCAATCCAGTCATTAAACAAAGGCAAGTACGGTTATGTTTTCTTGCATTTTGATTAGTAATTGTTATCTTGCATGCTTAAACCATATTGCTACACGGAACTCTCTCCTAGGGTTCAACTATTGATTGTAGGATATTGGGGGAGTAGCATAGCGTTTATGACCAATACCCTCATATTGTATTATTGTACGAGCTAAACCTTCTTACACACGGGATAAGCCGTATCGCATCGCTAGGATGCTATTGTACAACCCAGGCTGGTTATATACGTCACCTATTCAAATCACATTGTTTTAAATATTGAATTGCTGAAAATTGTCAAAAAATATTATTCAAGTATTTCAAACTGTTTAAAATTGCAGATTTCGTTATTATTTGAAATGTTAGATATATACTCGTACTTTGCTCCTTTCCTGACTGGATCCCCTCCAATAGGTAACATTGTTGATGCTGAGCTATTGTTCAATAGCTATTATGATCCTGCGCTGTATCCTTCGGTGCTTCCAGAGTCCCACTTGGAGGACACAGATCCTGAGGCCGATGAGCCGGTCGTCTAGATAGTTGTTATCTTCATTTTAGTTTTTGTGTTGGAGATGAAGACTTTTCATTTCAGACTTTTCGTTTCAGTGTTTTATTTTTCAGATGTATTTCTCTGTGTTGAACAATTAAAGTTTTTTTTATGTTCGTAAATTTAGTGTTGTGACAAAATGTATAAATGTTGTTGAGGTTACCTGCATATAGAAACAGCTTACTGCGCCGTCTCACAACGGTACAGGCTGGGCATGATCCGATTCGACCCAACAATTTAGGATCGGGTCGTGACAAGTAAGAGGTCGTCAATACAGTCTGCCCCCATAAGTGTTTCGGAACATTCATAGCCAGCATCATCGTCCGTGCGACCTCCAGCAGGTGCCTGTTCTTCCGTTCGGCCATACCATTTTGTGTCTGTGTATAGGCACATAAAGTTTGATATTATTCCATGAGTAGATAAATACTCAGCAACCTCTTATTAGTATACTCCGTCCCATTGTCAGACCGAAAACACTTAATTTTAATGTTACATTGTGTTTCCACCCGGCGATGAAAATCCTGAAAAGCCTCAAGGACGTCACTTTTATTCTTCATAAGGTAGACCCAGGTCACGCGGGTATAACAGTCAATAAAAGTGACGAACCATCTAAAACCATTAATACCGGTTGTAGGACAAGGGCCCCATACGTCCGAATGTATCTTATCAAATGCAGCGGAACTTCTATTCCCTGAGCTCACATACGAGCTCCTGGTATGTTTTCCCAACTCACATGCATTACAAAATAACTTCTCTTTATTAGCCCTTTGATATAAGGATGGATACATTCGACTAATAACTTTAAAGAAAGAATGCCGACACGCTGGTGGTGGAGTAGTAATTCGTCTTCTACACTGCGATGTGAAGCGTCCAGTTATGCGTCTGCTAGAGATGCAATGTCTTGTCCAGTCCGGTCCTGTCCAAATACCACAGCCTCTTATGCCATGTGCCAGTCCCTAGTCGTCACCCTGTCCCCTTCTCCTAAAAAGTCACCGTAGGAATGTCAAAGGAAACAATACAGTTTAGGTCAAGGATAATGTCACTAATAGATATAAGATTGACAGGAAAAGATGGAGCATATAAGACATTGGTGAGAGTGAGGGAAGGGGTGCATGCGACAGTGCCTTTATCCATTACAGGTCTGGAGGTACCATCAGTAGTCTGAATGCTCTCCGGCGTCGGTATATGAGTATAGTCCTGGAACACATCGTGGGACCCTATGACATGGCGAGATGCCCTAGAGTCCATAATCCAACCTGGCTAATGGACAGATACAAGAGCACGCGCAGGTATACCTGTGCTGGTTTGGACAAAGCAAGTGATGTGATCCCACGAGATAGATGACGCCCCAGGAGTAACTTGATTGTCGTCCGAACCCAGCTTCGTGCCTCGTAACCTCGCGATGAACTCCCTCTCAAGAGAGGTTATTTCAGCCAATTGATTGTCTCCCCTTCTTCCGCAAGATTTGTTGTGTCCTCCAAAATAATTTCCCCTTCTACCAGCACATCCTCTTCTACCACCATGACGTCCTCACGGCCCGTCCGCGATCATTCGACTGACCTCGCAGGGGTTTTGGACATAACCTGATGTAATGTCCTGAGTCACCACAGTTGTGGCAAATACCGCCCGCAGAGGGAGGCTGATTGAAGGCGGCAAGGGCAGACTTTTCAATAGCAGCTTGCTCCCCCTGGAAGTAGCCCTTGTTGGACATCAACTTCAACGAGAGCTTCTTTTTGTGCCATGGCACCTATGGCTTCTTCTAAGGTTGGAAGCGTGGCTTGTCCGAGTAGTACATTCCTTCTCTGCTCAAATACAGGGTTGAACCCCTTCAAGAACTTCATCATCCGCTGTCGCGAAATATACACCAGGAACGTCTGAAAATGCTTCGCAAATGCCGGTTCGACTTGTGCATCTTCCATCTCAAGAGGATCATAATGATCGAGATCAGACCAGTACTTCTTCAACAGGACTGCATACTCAGAGATAGTACGTTCGTCTTGGGCCACCCTATTGTAACTCCACTTTTCCAGAAATAGAAGAATTGGTCATTCACTTCTCTAATTATGATTAATTTTCTATACATTATTTTTCCTATATTTTCTTTTACTTGATTAATTTCTAATTAATAATTTTTAAATAATTATTTTCTATTCTAACTATTTCTTAAAACTATTTAACTATTTTCTCTATTTTTCTATATTCCTATTCTGGGCCCAACAAGCCATTTTCTGTGGGCCAAAACAGCCCATCAAACTCAGCCTAGCCCACCATTTTTAGGGTGCGGATCCATATGGGTTCAAACCCATTATCCATCACTAATAACCGCTAACCCAAGATCCATTAGCTCAGTAGCCGTTTAAATAACTCCCAAATCATTTCCTTCCATTCATTCAAATTACTCAAATGTTCCCTCTCCCAAACAGTTCATTTCCTCCACTCCTCTGCTACGTAGATGTCGACGATGAAGTGTAACACCGCGCACGGCGGAGGGCGACATGCTTCAAGAAGATTCCTTCCTAACGGCCTAACAAACTTTGTAATCGTCTAACCGCCTAGAACTCCAACCGCTGCCCGTCCAACCACCTCGCCGCTGCCCGCTTGACCGCGCAACCGCCTGCCCGTCGTCGCCGCGGCTATATAAGGTCTTCCGACCCATTCTTCTTCTCACCATTCGAGCGGCGAAGCCCTGACGGATAGGATACTGCCTCTCCTTCCTCTGCACCAAGCAACCGGCCATGGCGACCTCGACGACGGACGACGAACTGGCGGTGAGGCCCTGCTCCACCACCCCGAGGCCTTCTTCCTCCGCCTCTTCTTCTCGAGCGACCATAGCGGTCTCGTCCTTGAGCAATGGTAGTCCGGGGACAGAGCTTCAGTGAACCATGGCGAGCTCTTCCCGACGATCGGCAGAGCAAGTCCGGTGAGTTTCTCCCAATTTCCTTTCTTCTTCCTGTAATTCCTTTAAGACATTCGAATTCTCTTCCTTGGGATCTTATGATAATTCTGGGAATTCTGTGGATAATTCTTGATCAGCTCTTAATTGATCGATCCTCTGTTTGCTGGGAATTAGATTAAAATTCATTACGATGAGTTCTTGGAACATTTGAATTCTTTCTCTCATTTTGTGGAAATTGAAATCTCGTGCTGTTTTTGTGAACATATTTGTGGTTTTTGTTGAATCCTCTATTCTGTGGATTTTGTTGTTGGGAAGTTGTCTCCAATTTGGAGTCGATACAATACAAATATAACTAATATTATCACCTTCCTTTTGTGCACGTGTGGTGTTCGATGGAATGCCTAGGCCATTAGTGCTATCGGTTTTGGACGCGTATCGGACACGAAAAAGCTTTGGGACTCGTCCCAATACGCTACAGGTATATTCTTCCTTTAATATGGATAACTTAGAGTGTAATCGGAACGGATGGTATCAGGAGATATGAGTTACTTGACTCTGTGTCATCGTGTCTAGTGAGATATTGTTGGACACAAACATAAGTCTCGACACAGAAGAGTGAAGGGGGAAACAAGGATGTGTATGTGTGGGTCAGGATCGATTGTGGACACGTTGTGTCAGCATCAAACAGGTGCAAACGCAGGAGTGTCCTGACCATGCGTGAATAGAGATTTTTGAACTTTGGTGATGACCGTTAGAACTAGGTTATATTTGAATCTTGAGTGTTTAATTGTATAAGTTTTAATTGAAATGGCAAGCCAGATTATTAGTTAATACTTGGTGAGAGTTCAGTTAGTTTAGATTTAAATGGAGTAATAGAGTGTGGCTCAATTTTGAATAGTTGGGTTAAGTGGACCAATATAAGTTGACTAAAGGGAATCTTCTGTTCACTAAGCTTCTGATTAATCATAAATTAGTAAGTAATTTAGTTGAGCCTATTTAGTTAGTCCAGGGAGATTAGTAGTTTAGGGTTTGTAAAGTGTTAGAATATTTTTCTAAATATTATTTCCTATTCTAGGTGATCTAGAAGACTTGGACAAAACCCCGAAATCAAGGCAAGTACATGTACTCAGTATTGCCATCATTGCATGCATTGCACTCACATTGTCTCTTGTCATATTTTACTGTTCTTGATTGATTGCTTGTATTATTTCTCGTGTCGGGTGGGGAACGTTCTAGAGACATGTGATTGACTAATATGGACAAATATTGCCTGATAGCATACTCATATGCCTGATGTCCATTTCGTGCGTGACTGATAGCATTGTCGTCGGACATGCCTGATTATTGCGTGACTGATAGCATTGTCGTCAACATGCCTGATTATTGCGTGACTGATAGCATTGTCGTCAGACATGCCTGATTATTGCGTGACTGATTGCATTATCGTCAGACATGCCTGATTATTGATTGACTGATAGTATATTTTATATGCCTGATTATATATTAGTCCCCACATGTTGATAACGTTCAATTGCATATATACACGTAGCTAGTGCATGCTTATTGTTCATCTTGTTCTCTGTTTTTCAGTTATATTTTGATATACCGTTCCATTGATCTTCATGGTGAGTTTTATTGAGTTACATTGTGCTTTGCTCCTTTCTGACTGGATCGTTGATTACAGGCGAGATGGATCTTTAGATTATCATGGATGGCATTGGAGCTCACTTGACATTGAGATATCTAGTTTCATATATAGGGATTGATTGAGTGTATTTGACTATATGTTGTTGTTGTATCATTTATCTTTTACCGGCTTTGTACCCGGACATTCATGTATAAGTTGTAATAATTGTATAGTGGATTGCTGTGATGGTTAGTATAGATTTTGAGATTAGATGCTGTGATGAGATTACTCTTGTTATTGATGATTAGACGGCTCACTATCGCTGTTAACGAAAGTGTAGGCCGGGCATGCATCGGCCCGTACCCGATTATTCGGGAGCGGGACGTGACACCTATCGAGTTCATCCTGTAGTTGGAAGACCCGCATAGGGTTTCCGATCCTGAGTACATCTCCTTCAAAGTCTGCCATATATCAGCATCACCCTCCATCGCCTCTACATTGCCGACACCTGGTCAGTCAAGGAGGCTGTCAACCACCCAGCCACTACGTTGTTGACAATCTTCCAAATAGCAAACTCCTTTGAGGAGGGATCAGCGGGCGCCTTGGTTTGGCCATTGACATAGCCAACCAAGCCAGGTCCCTTCAACGTCCGCATCACCTGCCGCGACCATTTCAAGTAGTTGGACGTTCCTTCCAAATTCGTCTCCAGCTTTTCCAAGTTTCCTATTTTGTAGGGTGACGGATCCACATCAGTATGGGTCACACTAGGGGTCGCCTCGGTCAATCTCTTCGACAAGATATCATCAACCAAGGCCTTCATCTCTTGTGCTGTCAGTTTTCTAGCGATCGAATCCATGGCCTCTTCAACTGTATCTCTAGTCGTCGTCTTCGTCGTCGGCTGCTAACTACTAGTCGTCGTCTTCGTCGACATCTTCGTCGTCTTCTATTTTACGAATGCGCTATAAACGTAGCCAACACCGGCACGTGCATGCAAAGTGAACACGTCAGAACACAGGAGAAAACATGATCATTCTCCGTGTAGATCCCGATGTGAAGATCGGGGAAGAACAACAAATAAAGCAGTTGTTCATTCCAGACGGTGTAATCTAGGAACATAGAGGGTGCAAATAAAGCATTTAATATCCTCTGTCTTCGAAATACACCATTTTTTTACAAAAAAACTACACTTTCTCAATCAAAATAAAGCAACAAACATCAGATCATGTAGCATCTCAAAAAAAAAAAATCAAATAGAAAAACATCGAATTCTTCGTCTTGTCGGCCTTCTGCGTCTTCGGGGGCTGGTGGAGCCGGCACGCACGGGCGATCCAGGGGGGCTGGTGGAGCCGGGGGGGCGCTACTGGAGCCGGGGGAGGGGAAGGGAAAAAAAAATTTGGGGGGGGATAGGGAGAGGGGTGGATGGTTATGGCTCTGATACCAAGTAGAAATGAATAATTGATGATGTTTATTGATGGGCTACTGCCACTACTTATAGAGGGTCCAACCCATCTTCATAATACATCTTCCGATGTGGGACTAAAGTCCCTTATTGGTTCTCAACAACTTATCCGTCTGATGCAATGGGTTGTTGTGATAGTTTGGGGAGGATGTATCATCCTTTGTATTTTTAATAGAACAGAATAAGTGTTGTTTCATAAAATAGAGAGGATCCTGTTAAGTGTCTTTTTTTATTATCATTTTTGGTGCTTTTATGAAGATGTTAAAGTATAGATTTTCCTGTAACAAGTGGAGTATTGTTGGCAAAATCATTATAAGGTTCCTCATGTATTCTCTATCAAAAGGATGGTGGGCATATAGTAAGTACAAAGTATTGGATTCCCTTATTTTGGTGGATATGCTTTTCCTCAGTGTATGATATATATAACAACAAGTTTATTGGGAATTTCTTGGATTGGCTCTTTAAATTTTATTAATGACTTATACCAGCAACTAAACTCCATGATCGATTTAAAAAGCAGATACCAGCATGAAGAATAGTTTAACAAAAGAAGATAGCCCTCATCTAGATGGAGACATCCATGTTCAATCTCTATTCGAGAATTTATTGTGATAAAAGGTGGGCATTACACCTTAGTCCTTAAAAAACATAAGGAGCTATTCTTATTTGTGCTTGCAGACTATCTTACAGCTTGTCTTGGATTCTTCATCATACCTCAGCAGTATTGTATTCTTACCCTGTCATAGATAATGAATTTTTGTGGGGTAGCTTTTTGTTTGAGAACCTAAACCTAAATCATAAAGTCAGACATCATAATTCTCTCTTATTCTTTTTTATTTAAAATCAACCTTTCTGTTTCTATCTTCAGTTTAAGATAAAGTACGTGGCTTCTTAATTTCATGTTTAACAATTTTTCTGCACTACAATCTCCAGATTTGGGACACTACAGGGCAGGAAAGATTTCAGAGTCTTGGCGTAGCTTTCTACCGTGGAGCAGATTGTTTTGAGTTCATTTTAGGATTAGTAGATCACTTGGATCTCTTAGAATTAGTCAAAGATTCAGTCTATATTAATTGAAGAATCAAGAGTCTGCCTTTTCATTTTGGGTTTTCACTATGATTTTGTGATTGTAATTTTTCCTATTATTAACTGTTTCCTGTGATCTATCTACCTTTCCTCTTATATTTGTATCCACCCTACCTTGATAAAGATATCTCAATTAGTGAGTTCTATCAACAATACACTATAGAGATTGGGGGTATATTCGGTTTCTAAAGAATTGTATTGAGGTATATATCTGAGTAAAGTTGAAGTAATTTTCTGTTATAGACAATACACAATGATCCAGGTTAAACTTTTAAGAAACTGAATTATATAGGAAGTGGTCCTCTTTGTTAAGAGCTTAAATAAAAAAAGAATTATATGTTGTACTAGTTACTCATGATTTCTTTCAATTAATGAACCCTCCATTTTTTGCTTACAAATGAAGCAAACAAGTGATGGAAGCAACTATAGACAATAAGAGGTATTGTTTTCAGGTTTATAATAGCATATTTGGGCAGTAAATAGAGAAGAAGACTTTACTCTATGAACTGCTTCTACATAAGGTCGGTTCACTATAGCAACTTTATTCTGATTCATCGATTTTGCCACTTGATTTTCATTAGCATCCAATTAATCTACGAGCGGCAATGACATTAAAATATCTACACAAGGTCAGTTCATTTTTTTGTGTAAAATGTAGGATTTTTTTGTGTACAATGTAGGAAATTTTTTGTGTATAATTTTCTGTTATAGACTATTTGGATGCCAGTGCTTGAGAATGTGGTGTTTGAGGAGCACAATCGTGAAGTGGATTGTATTGATAAATCAGTTACAGGTATACTGATACCTAAGGCAACTTGTTCATGCAAGAGATGATAAAAGAACAAACAAATGCGTTATTGTCTTGAATGTTATCATTGTTGCAGAGAACACTCGGGCGGCTTATCCAATCAAGTACATACCCAACGCAAAGATACCATGTGTCGGCTCGCACCTAAAAATGTTATCCTTCTGGCTTGCGACACATTTGGAGTGCTACTGCCCGTGAGCAAACTGAGCCTCGTTCAGACCATGTACCATTTCATTAGTGGCTACATGCTCTAGTGTGTTTTTACTTGCTCTTTTGGTTCCAGAATCCCTTAATTTCAAGTAGGCTAGGCTAGTTTAATTCATCCTATGTTTTGTTGTATGAAATACCAGGTGGCTGGAACTGAGGATGGTATAAAGGAGCCACAAGCAACATTCTCAGCCTGCTTTGGTGCAGCATTCATAATGCTCCATCCCACCAAGTATGCTGCAAAGCTCGTCGAGAAGATACAGAAATACGGTGCCACTGGTTGGCTCGTAAACACCGGTTGGTCTGGTGGAAGGTAAACAAGAATCGTGATATATCCATTCGTACGAGGGCCTAGCTTAACTAAAAGATGAAGGTCGGTATATAATCTTGATTTTCGACACTACTTAATTTTTGCTTCAGGTATGGTGTTGGCAATCACATCAAGCTGCCCTACACTAGAAAGATCATCGATGCCATTCACTTGGGCAGCATTCTGGATGCGAATTATGTCAAGACGGAGGTGTTTATAGTATCATCGTCGAGACAATATTTGATCGCAATGCATATTTTTGAAGGAGATGAAAAGTTTGAAGATATTATGCTTGGTGATTTGATCAATTGGCCAAAAGGGTTCAATTTATTAGAATTTGAATATTTGCTTTTAGTTTTATTTTTTTGTATAAAATTCGTATGTATTCTGGAATACTCTTTTCTTCAATTTGATGTGTATGTATGAGAACAATTGCAAGTATTAGATACTACAAAGACAATGTCTAATTAGTGATATTTCAATATCAATTCAAATTTTGAATGATTGGTGGTTAATTGAATTGAGTGTATTCATTTTCAATTGAGATTCTTGAATAATTGGTGATTATATTCATTGTGAATTGATCAATTTCTGAATTATATTCAGATTCAGTAAGTGCGTACTGGTTTACAGGAGATTTATTTTAATTAATTAAAAATAATTGTGAATATTTTACAGAATTTCGACGGATATTGTCTGTCAAAAATAGCCATTCAAGTTGGATTGCTTCAGCGAGATATTCGACTGATGAAATCCGCCGTTTATAATAGATGGACGGAATCCGTAGTTTTCTCCAACTACTTACCGACG
>JANAVB010002795.1:10879631-10958459 GCA_029216955.1 Iris pallida
CGAAGTCTTTTCTAAGCATTGTCCCATGTTTTCTGCGGTTGTCGATATTACTTGGTTTTACGATCGTAAGGCCCATTGCATAGGTATGTCTTGGGTGGTGGTGTCGCATAGAGTTCAACTTGGTTTAAGGCACGATGTCACGGACTTAGTATTTTTAAGGCACGGACCACGGTTGATTTAATTGACTTGGAAGGAGGGCTTTCAAATAGTCGTCCCTGAGTTGAATGAAATGATAGAGCAAGAAGCAAGAATGCTCGCGACCATGGGTCGTCGAGGCGGTCTCAGATATGAGAAGTATTGAACTAGGCCCTGAAAGAGATGGTAACACTAGCGGTAGAATGACTGTGTGAGACGTCAGTTTGAGTCGAGTCTTGCATGGTCATGGACAACTTGTTGACAAGGTGAGCTTGTTTCTCGAACGGCGACCCAGGCAGCCAATGGGACAGTTTCGATAGAGACATTATTAGCAGTGCTGGATGACCGCACGGGTTAGGCGGAACTTGCAGCGGAGCTCGCTACTCGCGCTGGCAAGGGATGTCCGTCTAACAAATGCTACGGAGTCCAGGATTGCGCTGGACGTTAATGACCAGTTCATATACATGAGTCGGCATGGCGGCAACCCGCATGTGTGCCTTTGGATTGAGTCAAGTTGAATGTGTGTACAGTTAGAACACAATGTTGGGCCTAAGATTTGGCTTCAACGTAGACAATGTGCTTCGGCACGAGATGTGGCGTTGAGTCTTAAGTTGTTGACATATAAGTTGTATAAGTTGGATTTGAGTCGTTTCGAGTTTAAGTCAGAAAACATCGTAAGGCAAAGTCGGTTCGGTGACAATAAGTTCACAAGTCTTGATTGGGTCAGTTGGTGATTAAAGTAGAAAGGGCTGCAAGGCGACGATATGGTTAAGTCACACTTAGTTTGCAAGGCACGACAAATAGACTTATAGCATGGTCACATAGAAATGGAGTCTTACCGAATAGTTGCGTCTTTGATTACGAGCCGAAAGGCAAGAACGACTTGATAGGTTAACGTTGTTACAAGTACATGATGGTCTAAAGACACAAAATAGGTCAAGGCGTCTGTCCTAAAAACTGATCCTAAGGCAAGAGTAGAAAGACAATCATAAAGGGGCTATATTACACAAAAGTAAATGAACGTGTCGATTTTGTATGGGTGGGCGAGTAGCTCATTCCCCCAGTACAGTTGAGTACTGACACCCACACAGTTTTCATGTGCAGGCACAGGTAGAAGCTCGTGGCATGGAGCTCGCTTAGATGCATCGAGGCACGGAGTTCCTTGGTGTAGTGCCCCGTCCTGCTCAGTCAATCGGAGGAATCAGAACGCCGACGGCGTTCGGACTTAGCCTTGCAACGGCTGCTCGATGAAATCGCTCGGTCAATGCGACCGCTCGCTCAGGTGAGATAGTTTCGGTAAACTCGCCTCATCTTAGCCTTCACATAATAAATCGCATATTTTTAACTAGCAGAAATAGGCTTGCTAATAAAAGAGACGAATCAACATAGATAAGAGAATAATCCCGACGGGTCAAATTGAGTTAGAATATGGAAAGGTCTAACGGTTGGCTTAGAGTTGGTACACGACGTGCTTTAAAAATGACACTCGATCCTTCGTCCCGTGGCTTGGGAGAAGAAAAGTTGGTTTGAGTTGGCGAAGTTATGAACGTAGCCTAAGTCATAGGCGTCGCCCGCATAAATGCTTCATAAAGCATGTACGGTCCCATCGTCCAAGGCTTGGCATAGCCTTGGCTTGCCCCATGAGTTAAGTTGCATTGTACGGCTTATGACATAAGTCTAGGCACCCAAATAACTTGGTCGTTCAGAAGTCGAACGCATGCGTGGCACGTTTTCGCAATGCGAGGCTTGACGCAGCCTTTGCTCGTTGAGTCGTTATGCGTTTAAGTTAGGCAAGTTATGTTAGGCTATCAGAGTGGTAGCAAGCACGGTCTTATGAGTTCTACGGTGGGGTATAACCATATAGTCTTACGGTCTCAAGGCCCGTCATATAGAGTATGACTTGGGCGGTGATGTCGCGTAGAGTTCAAGTTAGTTTAAGGCACGATGTCATGGACTTAGTGGTTTTAAGACACGAGCCACGGTTGAGTAAATTGAGTTGGAAGGAGGGCTTTCAAATAGTCATTCCTGAGTTGAATGAAATGATAGGGCAAGAAGGAAAAATGCTCACGACCGGGTCGTCGAGGCAAGATCTCAGATGTGAGAAGTATTGAACTTGGCCCAGAAAGAGATGGTAACACTAGAGGTAGAATGACTGTGTAAGACGTCAGTTTGAGTCGAGCCTTGCATGGTCATGGACAACTTGTCGACAAGGTAAAATAGTTTCTTCGGACGATAACCTGGGGCCACAGCAGGACCATTCCGGCCTAGGAGGAAATCGTTGGTGAATGTGAGCGGAATAGCTGAACCTGGGACAAAGTATTCGGTGGATGCTCATTGGGGCTAGCTACCGGCTTTGACCGCTCCATCCTATACTCATCTAAAAGGGAGTCCACAATAGCTTTGGGAGCCAGTGACCAATTCATATAGATGAGTCGGCATTGCGGCGATCCACGTGTATGCCTTTGGATTGAGTCGAGTATGGTGTTTACTATATCAATGAGTCGAGTCGAATTCATGCACGATCGGAAGACAATGTTTGGCCTAAGATTTGGCTGCAACAAAGACATCGTGCTTCGGTACGAGATGTAGCGTCAAGTCTTAAGTTGTCGGCATATAAGTTGCATAAGTTGGTTTGAGTCGTTGGTGTTTAAGTCAAGAAACTGCTGCAAGGCAAAGTTGGTCGAGTGACACTAAGTTCACAAGTCTCGATTGGGTCAGTTGGTGATCAATGTAGCAAGGGTCGCGGGGCGACGATATGGTTAAGTCACAACTGAGTTGCGAGACACGGCATGATGAATTTGTAGCACGGTCACCAGGAAATTAGGTACTATCACGTAGTTCGTGTCTCTGATTTTGTGCCAAAAGGTAAGCACGACTTGGTAGGTTAACATTGTTGGTGCAAACACGGGATGGTCTAGAGACACAAAATAGGCCAAGGCGTCTGTCCTAAAACTGATCCTAAGGCAAGAGCAGAAAGACAATTGATAAGAAGCACTATGTTGCATAAAATAAATCAAACGTGTTAGTTTTGTATGGGTGGGCGAGGAGCTCATTCCACCAGTACAGTTGAGTACTGACACCCACATAGTTTTCATGTGCAGGCACAGGTAGAAGGTCGTGGTGCGAAACTCGCTTGGATGCGTTGAGGCACAAAGTTCCTTGGCGATTCGAAGCGTGAGGCCGCATGGAGTCAAGACTTATACGACAATAATGTATGGACGTCGTCTTCCGAAGCTTCTGCTGGCTCAAGCATTGTATCGAGAGATGAGAGAGAGCAGAGTGAACTTATAATGTGAGAAAAGTGAGCTCGAGAGACTTGAAATCTTAGTGTCACCCTCACTTTTCCCAGTTAGGGGTAAAATGGTAATTTTCTATTTTATATTATTTTTGGGAATTTTATTTCATGAATATTATTATTTAATTATTATAGGAGTCGGGGTCGAATTTCATCGCATTCCTAGTTAATTCGGGACCCCGGTGAATTTCGACTTGAGCTGTAATTAGCCTGTTAGCTAACCATGGCCCACCACACTAAATTTTAGGATTTAAGAGTTTGGACTAGTTCCCCATGAGTAATTTAGTTTAATTATGATTTTTATTTATTTTTAGCAACTTCCTAAACCTAATTTGGAATTTATTTAATATTAGGCTTAGGGAGGGACAAACTTGTAATTTACAAGTGCCCCTCACACCCCCACCATGCTTGGCCGGCCATGACAGCCCCCCCTCCTCTCTTCCTTCTTCACAAAGTAACATTCCTTCTCTCTCTCTCTTTCCAACTCATTTCTTTCCAAGCTTTTTCCTTTTTCCAACTCAATTAGGTATGTATTAATCTCTCCATTTAATCATCTTTTGCATTTAGTTCTTTCACATTAAATGGAGAGGAGGAGATTCTCTTCCATTTGCCCACAAATTTGTAGGTTTTCCCTAGAAAAATAGGTTAAGGATTTATTAGGATTTAATCATTTTGTGAATGATATATATATATATATATATACATATATATATATATATATATATATATATATATACATGTGTGTTTATGTGTGTGTATTTAATTATGTATTTGTGTGTGTGTAGAGGAGGGTGATATTGTGTCATGGGGATGGTGGTGTTGGGAGAGTGGTGTGTGTGTGTTTGTGTTGTGTGAGGATGTGTGTGTGTGTTTGTGTGTGTGTTTATATATATATATATATATATATATATATATATATATATATATATATATATATATATATATATATGAGTGTATTTATATATATACATGGATGTGTGTATATGGTTGTGTGTATATGGATGTGTGTGTGTGTTATATATATTTAGAGGGATGGATAAATATCTAGATAGATTTTAGATAGATATCTAGTTATATATATATATATATATATATATATATATATATATATATATATATATATATATATATATATATATGAGGTGTATATATATAGGGAGATAGGAAGAAGTTAGAAGAAAAGGGAAAAAGCTAGAATAGGAAAAGGGGAAAAACCGAGTTAGAGGGCAAAACGGAGCTCGGAGTATCCGATTGAGTTGAAACTTGGCGTGGGGCATGAATACGTGATTTAGATTTTGCGGGTAGGCTTTCGGGTGGAATTCGGGGTCGTAGGGCGCCCGTATCGCGCCGTATCGGTGCGTATCTTAAAATATTCAAGATTTTGACAACGGGCCGTATCGTGGACCGAATGTCCACGATACCTAGGTATTTTGGTAGATATTATATGTATAGGCTAGTATCATACTATCTTAGGGAGATCGGGTCAAAATACCAAGCGTAGGTAGGCTAACTGGATAGTTGCCGAAGCTAGAATTTTACCCTTTTAAGGGTAAAATAGGATATTGGCCTACGGCCAAGATATGAGTTTCGAAGTCCAAGATGGACTTGGATATGGGTTGTAGAGGTTGGTAATAGTTAAAAATAGTCGCCTAGACCTAGTCTTGGCCCCGGTTGACCACGGTTGACTTTTTGGATCAAAAGTCAACTATGGGTCAACACTTTACCCAAATTAGTCCCAATTTCCATTAGACTTTTGTAGTTGACCAAAAGTCAACTATTAGTCACCATTGACCTAGGGTTGACCATGGTTGACCTAGTGTTGACCAGAGTTGACCAGTTGACCAAAAGTCAACTGTAGGCCAACTCTTGATCCCGTTTGACTTTCTTCGACTTGTTTTGACCCGTGATGCCTGGTATGACCTAGGATTGACTTGGCTAGGTTTAGATTGACTTGATATAACTTGATTTGATCTAGATTAACTTGACAGGACTTAGTGTGACTCAGTGAGACCTAGTTTGACCTAGATTGCATATCATTCATTGTAAATCATTCCTAAACTTGTTTAAACCTAAATTAACTTACAGTATCTCATATTTAGGTCTTTTGATACCGCTCTAAGCATTGATATACCATACATCTCAGGACAGCAGGCGAGTATATTCACTGATAGTTTTCATTGTCTTGATATTTGCTATATCCGATTCAGTCGTAGTGTCTTACTTGATTCTCAGACACGATAGTTCACGGACTAGTATTGTCGGATTCCTGTCATGAGATATCATTCCTGGATTTCTTGGGATACTGGTACTTGCTTAGTCTTGATTCTCGTACTTGTATTGACGCCGATTCCTGAAGAGGACTTGCTCCCCTCTTTGGAAATCCCGCGTCATGACGTGCTATGTCCAGATCCGTATACTATTCGGGGAATGGGGAATATTATAGATAGTGTGATCAATGCCCACCTTGAGTTACTACTTGTATCATAGCTATACCCTCACCTCACGATGGGTATAGCCTGACCTGTGCTACTACTTGCTCCATAGCTTACCATCCCGGCCGGGCCGAGTCCACGTACTTGTAGGCAGTCGGCTGGAAGCCTGATTCTTGACCCATACCGATCACATTAGGCTATAATATTCGAGGCACATTTTATATTTACTTTCCTTGTCATATATCATGTTTTGTTCTATACTCAGTACTTTCTCACCATGCATGATATACAGTTACTCACATGCTCTACATGCCTTACATTGTACCTTGACTGGAGACTAAGTTCTGCTCGGGAGAAGAGTTACAACTCCGGTCCTTGTTTGGTTTAAGGGTTGTAACTCGGCTTCCGAACGGTTCCCAAGTCTTCATATATCTTTGTCTTGTAGTTTATTATACTGTCTCTTATAGAACTTGTCAATTCACATGGAACTGCTGTTAGTATTTGTACTTGCTCATTTTCCTGACAGGATACCGTTATGATATATTACAGATGATTCTGATGCGGACTGCTCGACCTATTATGGGCTCGAGTCAGATGGTGTAGCCTTAGATCGTGGCCTTATAGTGGAGCCACTAGATTTTGTACTTCCAGAGTAGTGTAGGTTAGCTAGGTTTGACTGGACTGCGATCCAGCTAGCTTATCAGACTGTAGTTTCTATATTCTATTTTGATACTCTGGGATGTTGTATATATATCTGGACTTGTATTAGACTGTGGACTTATTTTACTCTTCATCTATCATATGTCTTTCCTCTGAGCTATCTACCTTAGTTTTATTCTGTGATTGAGACTGTATTGATATGTCACCTCCATTCGGAGAGTATATACTGTACATGTACATTTTAACTGTTAGTCGTAGGTATTTACAGACGTTATATACAGCGTTCTACCGCCGATACTGCGGCGTAGGCTGGACGTACCCACTTCTCGTGCCCCTAATCAGGGTGCGGGTCGTGACACGTTTTTGTGGTAGCCCACGCAGGTCCAGTGTCGCAATTAGTGCGATCTCGTAATGGTGCTCGACTTAGAGTACTAATTACGAGCCTGCGATTAGGACGTAGGACCTAGGACATGATAGGAGTTTCTCAATCACACTTAGGAAATTTTTGATCTTTTGATTATCATGATTATTCACCTTGTATTAAATTAACTGTCCTTCTTTGATAATCTACTCATGTGCCATATTGATCTCTTGTTTTAATTCGTCTCCAGGATGACGAAGACACATTCGCAGGCCTCTGGATCGAGTAGCTTGCCTGAGAGATCTGATCAGGCCGAGGAGGAGGTTCATGAGACTGCCCCCAGTGATTCTACTATTCCAGAGACCCAGGCAGTTGCACAGGGAGGTCTACCACCTCCACCCCAGAGGGTTACGGCTGTTCTTCCAGAGATACTGCCGCCACTACCACCGATACCGATGGATACACATCACATATTCCTTCTCCTTCAGCAGATGATGGAGACACAGCGGGCCCAGGCAGAGGCATCGCAGCGCCAGTCGGAGGCGTCACACCGACAGATCGAGATGCTGAGGCAGAGTATGGAGAACTCGCATCAGCTTGCCCTTGCAGCAGTAGAGAGAGTGGCACCGGGTACGGTACAGGGCCCTACTAGCCAGCAGCCGTACCAGCAGCAGTCCAGGCCGGGGAACAGTATTGGACTTCAGGAAGATGAGCTCCAGGGACTTCTCAGGCACGGAGGGCATCCTTTACGCAGACGACTGGCTAGAGGATGTAGAGCGGAGCAAGGAGCTGGCAGAGCTTCCTAGAGCGCTTTGGGTTTCGGCCGCAGCAAGCCGATTCTTCGACATTGCGCTGACATGGTACCGCACGGATCCTCGTGCGTCGGTGAGAGGGCTGACTTGGGAGAACTTCCGGAGGCTCTTCAAGGAGAAGTTCTTTCCGGACGTGGCTCTTACAGCATTGGAGGGCCAGTTCGTGGGTCTAGTTCAGGAGAACTCGTCGGTGGACGAGTATGCAGCTGAGTTCTTCCGCCTTAGCAGGTTCGCTCCCGGTATGATCCAGGATGAGGGGCAGAAGGCTCGTAAGTTCCGCAGGGGACTTATTCATGCAGTGCGCACCCGCACCTCGGGTCCCCGAGACGCGACATTCGATCAGATACTGATGGACGCGCAGATCGCAGAGGAGGACTTTGGCCTCAGGCCGAAGAGGAGCGGAGATACTCTGGGGGTGAGTTCCAGTGCGGGACCGGCCAAGCGCCCCCACTTTCAGCAGCAGCAGCAGCAGCAGAGGCCGTTTCAGCAGCAGCCTCAGTTGCAGATCCAGCAGGCACCGGCGCGTGCCCAGCAGCATCAGGGTCAGGGCCAGAGGCAGACCCAGCAGTGTGCCTTCTGCGGGAAGACGGGGCACAGTAGAGACGTATGCCGGAGGAGGTTAGGCGCTTGCCTATTCTGCGGAGGGACCGACCACCAGCTGAAGGGATGCCCTGCTCGGGCAGCCAAGGGAGGCCAGGACAGGGTGCAGCCGGCTAGAGGACCAGCGGTTCAGCAGAGGGGTCCTCCACTCCAGACACAGCAGCAGCATTTTGTCCAGCACCAGAGGGGAGCACCCGCGGGCAGGGTGTTCGCTTTGGCAGCAGAGGAGGAGGCAGAGCCCGTGGGAGATATTGTAGCAGGTCATGTTCTCCTAGATTCTTTTCCTGCTTTCGCCTTATTTGATTCTGGGGCGAACCATAGTTTTGTGTCTGTTTCTTTTGCTCTGAGACACAATATCATTGCTGAATATATGGGTAGGACTTGCAAGATTATGACCGGGGGAGGTATTATCCTGGTTAATAATATTTGCAAGGGGCGAATAGTCACTCTGAGAGGCCAGGACTTGAGTGCGTGTCTGCTCGTAATGCCCCTACCGAGGTACGATATGGTACTCGGTATGGATTGGTTGAGCATGCACCATGCTAGCATTGATTGTAGAGGAGGCAGAGTTCTTTTTAGGACGCCGGGTGAGCTAGAGATCGAGTTTGCTCGAGGAGCAGCGAAGCCGGAGGCTGGATTCTGTGGAGCTTTGTTGGCGGGGCAGGATTTGCCACATCCGTTGATTGCTGAGTTCTCGGATGTCTTTCCCGAGGAGTTGCCGGGGATGCCGCCAGACAGGGACATTGAGTTCTCCATAGACTTGGTGTCGAGCGTCGAGCCCATCTCGCAGCATGTCTATAGGGTGAACAACAGCGAGTTGATAGAGCTGAAGAAGCAAGTCGACGAGCTGCAGGACAAGGGGTTCATTAGATCCAGTTCTTCGTCCTGGGGAGCGCCAGTCCTGTTCGTGCCGAAGAAGGACGGTACATCCCGTATGTGCATTGATTACCGGGCGCTCAATAATCTCACTATCAAGAATAGGTATCCTTTGCCGAGGATCGGCGACTTGTTCGATCAGCTGAGTGGGGCAAAGGTCTTTTCGAAGATAGATTTGAGGTCCGGGTATCACCAGCTGAAGGTAAGACGGGATGACATTCCCAAGACGGCATTTCGGACTCGGTACGGCCTGTACGAGTTTACAGTGATGCCATTTGGGTTAACCAATGCTCCCGCGGTGTTCATGAACTTGATGAACAAGGTATTCCATCAGTACCTTGACAAGTTCGTGGTGGTCTTCATAGACGATATCTTGATCTATTCGAAGACGCAGGAGGAGCATGAGGAGCACTTGAGAGTTGTGTTAGAGACTCTGAGGAGGGAGCAGCTCTATGGGAAGCTTTCGAAGTGTGAGTTCTTCTTAGACCAGGTAGAGTTCCTAGGTCATGTTGTGACCGAGCACGGGATTTCAGTAGACCAGAGGAAGATTTTGGCAGTGGAGTCTTGGTCTACGCCCAGTTCAGTTGCCGAGGTTCGGAGCTTTCTGGGTTTGGCTGGTTATTACCGGAAGTTCATCCAGGACTTCTCGAGGATTGCAGAGCCGATGACTAGACTCACCAGGAAGGACGTGGAGTTCGTCTGGACTGATGAGTGTCAGGCTGCATTCGATGAGCTGAAGAGGAGGTTGACTTCAGCTCCGATCCTGACTTTGCCATCTGGGTCAGGAGGGTTCTCGATCTTCAGCGATGCTTCCGGGAAGGGTTTAGGGTGTGTTCTTCAGCAGCACGGGAAGGTGATTGCCTATGCATCCAGGCAGTTGCATCCTCATGAGAAGAACTATCCTACTCATGATCTGGAGTTGGCCGCGGTTATATTTGCTTTGAAGTTGTGGAAGCATTACCTGTACGGAGAGCGAGTTGAGATCTTTACAGATCACAAGAGGTTGAAGTACGTGTTCACTCAGAAGGAGTTGAACATGCGACAGAGGCGGTGGTTAGAGCTGATGAAGGACTTCGATATATCCTTACAGTACCATCCGGGGAAGGCCAACGTAGTTGCAGATGCCTTGAGCAGGTATCCTGTTGCTATGTTCTTGACGACAGATCGTTATTTGTTGGCCGACCTGGATAGTTTGGGTATCGAGGTCATCATTCCGGGCATGGAGATCCAGATGTGGGGTTTGCAGATTCAGTCTGAGCTGATGGATAGAGTCAGGTCAGCGCAGTATGATGATGTTGCCCTGAGGAGCATCAGGGAGCAGGTGAGGATGAGCTTGCTTGACGATTTCTCTGTAGCCGAAGATGGGTCGTTGCGGCACGGTACTAGGCTGTGCGTTCCGCGTGGAGAGCTTCGGGAGGAGGTTCTTCAGGAGACGCATCGCTCTCAGTATTCTATGCATCCTGGAGCCAACAAGATGTATAGGGACCTGAGAGAGCACGTATGGTGGTATGGCATAAAGCGCGAGGTAGCTCAGTTTGTATCTCGTTGTCTTGTGTGTCAGCAGGTGAAGGCCGAGAGGCAGAGACCAGGTGGATTGCTACAGCCGCTACCCATTCCCGAGTGGAAGTGGGAGCACATCACCATAGACTTTGTATCTGGACTTCCACGGTCGCCAGGAGGAAAGGACGCGATTTGGGTCATAGTCGATAGATTGACCAAATCGGCCCACTTTTTGCCTTTCAAAGTGGGTTTGTCTACGGAGAGGCTGGCTGAGCTGTATGTTCGTCAGATTGTGAGATTACACGGAGTTCCGGTGAGCATAGTTTCAGATCGGGATAGCCGATTCACTTCCCACTTCTGGAGGAGTTTGCAGGCTAGCTTGGGCACCTCGCTCAAGTTTAGTACTGCTTATCATCCTCAGACAGACGGGCAGTCGGAGAGGACCATCCAGACCTTGGAGGATATGCTTCACACATGTGTGCTAGATCTCGGGGGTTCTTGGGAGGACCATCTTCACCTGGTAGAGTTTGCTTACAACAACAGCTACCAGGCCAGTATAGAGATGTCACCATTTGAGGCTCTATATGGACGGAGATGTCGTACTCCTTTGTCTTGGGACGATGTTGGCGAGCGGGCGCTTCTTGGGCCGGAGATGGTTGTGGATGCGGCCGAGAAGGTTAGATTGATTAGAGACAGACTCCGGGTGGCTCAGGATAGGCAGCGGCATTGGGCCGATAGTCACCGGAGACCGTTAGAGTTCGAGGTTAGTTTCAGTTCTTGTCATGTTTGTTGTGATTGTTTGTTAGTTGTGTGTTGAGTTTTTGTCTTGTGTCTAGGTTGGTGATATGGTATTTCTGAGGATATCCCCGACACGTAGCACTATTCGCTTTGGCGGCGGTGGGAAGCTCAGTCCGCGCTACATCGGACCTTTCACCATCTTAGAGAGGATCGGTGCAGTAGCCTACCGACTGGACTTGCCTACCAGGCTCGAGGGAGTGCACAACGTGTTTCATGTATCCCAGCTGAGGCGGTACGTGGCAGATCCTAGCCACATATTGGACCATTCAGCGATACAGGTGGGACCTACTCTCAGCTTTCCAAAGCAGCCAGTGGAGATTCTGGATCGCAGGGAGAAGGTGCTCCGGAACCAGGTCATACCCTTGGTTCGGGTTGCGTGGAGACATCACTCTCCAGGTGAGTCTACCTGGGAGAGGGAGGACGACATGCGGGAGCATTTTCCTTATCTTTTCGCGTCCTGAGGTATAAATTTATTTCCTTTAATTCTGTTTGTGATTTTCTGTGCTTGTTGTCTTCAATTTCGAGGACGAAATTTTTTTAAGGTGGATAGACTTGTCACCCTCACTTTTTCCAGTTAGGGGTAAAATGGTAATTTTCTATTTTATATTATTTTTGGGAATTTTATTTCATGAATATTATTATTTAATTATTATAGGAGTCGGGGTCGAATTTCATCGCATTCCGAGTTAATTCGGGACCCCGATGAATTTTGACTTGAGCTGTAATTAGCCTGTTAGCTAACCATGGCCCACCACACTAAATTTTAGGGTTTAAGAGTTTGGACTAGTTCCCCATGAGTAATTTAGTTTAATTATGATTTTTATTTATTTTTAGCAACTTCCTAAACCTAATTTGGAATTTATTTAATATTAGGCTTAGGGAGGGGCAAACTTGTAATTTACAAGTGCCCCTCACACCCCCACCATGCTTGGCCGGCCATGACAGCCCCCCCCCCTCTCTTCCTTCTTCACAAAGTAACATTCCTTCTCTCTCTCTCTTTCCAACTCATTTCTTTCCAAGCTTTTTCCTTTTTCCAACTCAATTAGGTATGTATTAATCTCTCCATTTAATCATCTTTTGCATTTAGTTCTTTCACATTAAATGGAGAGGAGGAGATTCTCTTCCATTTGCCCACAAATTTGTAGGTTTTCCCTAGAAAAATAGGTTAAGGATTTATTAGGATTTAATCATTTTGTGAATGATATATATATATATATACATGTGTGTTTATGTGTGTGTATTTAATTATGTATTTGTGTGTGTGTAGAGGAGGGTGATATTGTGTCATGGGGATGGTGGTGTTGGGAGAGTGGTGTGTGTGTGTTTGTGTTGTGTGAGGATGTGTGTGTGTGTTTGTGTGTGTGTTTATATATATATATATATGGATATGTATATATATATATATATATATATATATATATATATATATATATATATATATATATATATATATATATGAGTGTATTTATATATATACATGGATGTGTGTATATGGTTGTGTGTATATGGATGTGTGTGTGTTATATATATATTTAGAGGGATGGATAGATATCTAGATAGATTTTAGATAGATATCTAGTTATATATATATATATATATATATATATATATATATATATATATATATATATATATATATATATATATATATATGAGGTGTATATATATAGGCAGATAGGAAGAAGTTAGAAGAAAAGGGAAAAAGCTAGAATAGGAAAAGGAAAAAAATCGAGTTAGAGGGCGAAACGGAGCTCGGAGTATCCGATTGAGTTGAAACTTGGCGTGGGGCATGAATACGTGATTTAGATTTTGCGGGTAGGCTTCCGGGTGGAATTCGGGGTCGTAGGGCGCCGTATCGCGCCGTATCGGTGCGTATCTTGAAATATTCAAGATTTTGATAACGGGCCGTATCGTGGACCGAATGTCCACGATACCTAGGTATTTTGGTAGATATTATATGTATAGGCTAGTATCATACTACCCTAGGGAGATCGGGTCAAAATACCAAGCGTAGGTAGGCTAACTGGATAGTTGCCGAAGTTAGAATTTTACCCTTTTTAAGGGTAAAATAGGATATTGGCCTACGGCCAAGATATGAGTTTCGAAGTCCAAGATGGACTTGGATATGGGTTGTAGAGGTTGGTAATAGTTAGAAATAGTCGCCTAGACCTAGTCTTGGCCCCGGTTGACCACGGTTGACTTTTTGGATCAAAAGTCAACTATGGGTCAACACTTTACCCAAATTAGTCCCAATTTCCATTAGACTTTTGTAGTTGACCAAAAGTCAACTATTAGTCACCATTGACCTAGTGTTGACCATGGTTGACCTAGAGTTGACCAGAGTTGACCAGAGTTGACCAGTTGACCAAAAGTCAAATATAGGCCAACTCTTGATCCCGTTTGACTTTCTTCGACTTGTTTTGACCCGTGATGCCTGGTATGACCTAGGATTGACTTGGCTAGGTTTAGATTGACTTGATATAACTTGATTTGATCTAGATTGACTTGACAGGACTTAGTGTGACTCAGTGAGACCTAGTTTGACCTAGATTGCATATCATTCATTGTAAATCATTCCTAAACTTGTTTAAACCTAAATTAACTTACAGTATCTCATATTTAGGTCTTCTGATATCGCTCTGAGCATTGATATACCATACAGCTCAGGACAGCAGGCGAGTACATTCACTGATAGTTTTTATTGTCTTGATATTTGCTATATCCGATTCAGTCGTAGTGTCTTACTTGATTCTCAGACACGATAGTTCACGGACTAGTATTGTCGGATTCCTGTCATGAGATGTCATTCCTGGATTTCTTGGGATACTGGTACTTGCTTAGTCTTGATTCTCGTACTTGTATTGACGCCGATTCCTGAAGAGGACTTGCTCCCCTCTTTGGAAATCCCGCGTCATGACGTGCTATGTCCGGATCCGTATACTATTCGGGGAATGGGGAATATTATAGATAGTGTGATCAATGCCCACCTTGAGTTACTACTTGTATCATAGCTATACCCTCACCTCACGATGGGTATAGCCCGACCTGTGCTACTACTTGCTCCATAGCTTACCATCCCGGCCGGGCCGAGTCCACGTACTTGTAGCCGGTCGGCTGGAAGCCTGATTCTTGACCCATACCGATCACATTAGGCTATAATATTCGAGGCACATTTTATATTTACTTTCCTTGTCATATATCATGTTTTGTTCTATACTCAGTACTTTCTCACCATGTATGATATACAGTTACTCACATGCTCTACATGCCTTACATTGTACCTTGATTGGAGACTAAGTTCTGCTCGGGAGAAGAGTTACAACCTCGGTCCTTGTTTGGTTTAAGGGTTGTAACTCGGCTTCCGAACGGTTCCCAAGTCTTCATATATCTTTGTCTTGTAGTTCATTATACTGTCTCTTATAGAACTTGTCAATTCACATGGAACTGCTGTTAGTGTTTGTACTTGCTCATTTTCCTGACAGGATACCGTTATGATATATTACAGATGATTCTGATGCGGACTGCTCGACCTATTATGGGCTCGAGTCAGATGGTGTAGCCTTAGATCGTGGCCTTATAGTGGAGCCACTAGATTTTGTACTTCCAGAGTAGTGTAGGTTAGCTAGGTTTGACTGGACTGCGATCCAGCTAGCTTATCAGACTGTAGTTTCTATATTCTATTTTGATACTCTGGGATGTTGTATATATATCTGGACTTGTATTAGACTGTGGACTTATTTTACTCTTCATCTATCATATGTCTTTCCACTGAGCTATCTACCTTAGTTTTATTCTGTGATTGAGACTGTATTGATATGTCACCTCCATTCGGAGAGTATATACTGTACAGCTACATTTTAACTGTTAGTCGTAGGTATTTACAGACGTTATATACAGCGTTCTACCGTCGATACTGCGGCGTAGGCTGGACGTACCCACTTCTCGTGTCCCTAATCAGGGTGCGGGTCGTGACACTTAGCCTTGCGCCCTTTATAATTTTTGTTTCAATATCAATAAAGAGCTTTTTTGAATAACTTGTGTTTTGCTTCAAATTTTTGCTCATATTATTCAATGTCTCTGCATGGGACTTCTGTGCGACGACCCCGTCGCAGCCGCTGAAATCGGCCGTTATGGAACCCGCCTTGTACGAGCGCAATCTAGGCTCGTGCGACATCACGCCTTAGCGAGGACGATCGCTCCTACGGGAGCGGGGCATGACATAACGGTATCAGAGCACGGCTTTACGTCCTTGGACTATCGATTGAATTCTTTAACTCCGTTGTTTCCGTAAACTCTGAAGTGTTGCTTCCGCAAAGTTGATATCGTTGTTGCGCTCTCTATCTAATGTCCCACGGATGTCCATACAATAAGTCTATCTATTTGCAAAACATAGGAGAACAATTTTTGACAAAACAAAAAGATGATTCGCGTAAGCACGATTGGCTAAGTCGGGCTGGACATATACACCAAAGTTGTGTCGACCCTAGCAAAGTCGAGTACGGGATTCGTAATATTTCGAGCTAGAATGAGTTGAACTCGATTGAGTAAAGTGAGATGACTATCGATAGGGGTGCTATCGAGCGACGATATCGTCGGTACGATATAGATAAGCGTGCTTAGAATTTGAGGAACGGTTCGAACAAAAAATTTAAAAAAGTCAATTTTGATTTGAATGATAGTTTGAGGATTTGTTGAATGACTTCATCCATGAGTGGTATATGCGATAGCCTCAGGGATGTCGATCGATCGATCGATTAAGGATGGGAGGTGTCGATGAGTCCATCAGCAAGCATCGCGTGTATGCATAGCCATAGATTGAGTACGATTGAATAAGTTTTAGTCCTGAGATTTGACGAGTTGATTCGAACAATGTAGAAATTTACGCACACGGAACGTACACGGGATTGAGGATTGTGCGAAGTATGAAACGCAAAATTAATTGAGTAGGTGAATTGAATCGAGAAAAAGTTAGGATGTACAAATGGATGACTTGATTGAGAAAATTGATACGGATCGTATAGAAAAAGTTAGCACGATGGGAAGATAGCGTGCATGAAAAGTTGAATTTCGAAGTTATACAATAACTCTAAGGATTGGATTGAATGTTGCTTGATAATTTAAGTTAGCAAGGAATGATGCGAATTGAGAAAATACGTTGGTCGATGACTTAAGATAAACAGATGAATAATACGCGAAATCGGTTTGAGAAAATTGATGTTGTGAACGATTCGAGGGATAATGATTGAACTTGAATTTGAATGTCGAGGAGATTATCCAGTCGGATGATAGCACCATTCGCATGACTCAAAATTGGTTGTAAAGGAAGATCGTCTGGTTAAGTATATTGTCGATGGTATTGAGGCGTATCAAAGATCGATATGCGATAACTCGGGGGTACTCTGACTCGGCGAATGACGATCGTACAAGTGTTATTATTCGGTTGGATGCTATACTTAGAATTTTGATTGAGATAGATGTTGGATGAAAATGATCGTGTCTTGATGGTTATATTGATAACCACAACATCGACGATCTTGTCTTGCACGAGCGCGACTCCAGCCTCGCACATGCGTCACATCGGATTTGGGGTGATCGTTCCGCGTGAGCGCTGACATGGTGATTCATGTCGTGGGAATGATCGAATTCGGAAAACCAGGACGCGACAACTTTGATTGTCTTGACTTGTTGGTTTGATGCGAAGGAAAATTCGAGGATGTTTGGACTTGCGATTGATGATTGAGTAAACTTGAGGATTGAATAGATCCAATCTACATATCGAGAATGAATTGGTCTAGACACAAAACAAGAGTTACGTCCCGATGAGGATGATTAAACCGCGGGAGCGTGCTTGGTGATTCATGCCCACCATGGATAATCTGAATCGCGTGAGATCGGGGCACAACATATTGTTAAGCTAGACGACCTCACGATCGAATACGTGAATTGGGATCAATGACTTAGGGAATCTGAAATATAAATTATGATTTAGCGATAAATTGTGTCGTAGCATGCTTGACTTGGAAGAATTGATAGACATATTATGTCGAACCTGTTCGAAGAGATAGACTATACAAAATAGCTTAATGAACGAATGATATTAATATGTCAATGAATTGGTTGAAACATGAGTTATCGTAGGATGGCTTTGCTGAATGACTCAGACCCCGTGCGACGAATATTAGGATGTGTGTAGGGAATTGATGCTCGATGTTTAGAGATCGGAGTGATGCGAGCTTGGGTAGAAAATCCCATACTATCAATTTGGTTTGACCTTAGGATGGGGTCAGTGTTGATATTGTTGTTTGGGAACTATGATTCCAATACTGACGGATGACCTTAGCCTAAAGACATAGCCTAGCGGTTAGGCAAGACGTCTATGTTGCGAGAGTTAGCATCGTTGCGAGTGATCTTGAGGATTGATTGGTTGGGATATTGTATTGATGAATGAAATGATTCAGGAATATAAAAATACCACTCATGAGCCTCGGCTGGCATGCATGTATATCAGGGACGCTTGAATATGTGCATAATTTGACTCGAGTGGTAATGGCAGAATTCGCTATCATAAGGCTTGGCTGAAATACATATATTTTGGAGACGCCTAAAATATGTGCACGATCCATACTAAGTGATGCGTTGAATTCAAGTGAGACTTGAGGAACGAAAAAATTTCGAGAATTTTAAGATCGTAAGTTTTGAAGAAAAGATTATGGGTGGCACGAGCGTGGCTCGGATTGAGGGAACACATAGGAGTAGTGTGTACAGGAGTCCCCGAATGTTGAGTAAAGTGATAAGTCGATAAGTGTACTCAGTTAGTTTCGGGGACGAAACTTTTTCTGAGTGGTGTATGATGTAGTGCCCCGTTCTGCTCAGTCAATCAGAGGAAACAGAACGCCGACGGCGTTCGGACTTAGCCTTGCAATGGCTGCTCGATGATATCGCTCGGTCAAGGCGACCGCTCGCTCAGGTGGGATTGTTTCGGTAAACTCGCCTCATCTTAGCCTTCACATAATAAATCGTATATTTTCAACTAGCACAAGTAGACTTGCTAATAAAAGTGACGAATCAACATAGATAAGGGAATAATCCCGACGGTTCGAATTGAGTTAGAATATGGAAAGGTCCAGCGGTTGGCTTAGAGTTGGTGCACGACGTGCTTTGAAAATGACACTCGATCCTTCGTCCCGTGGCTTGGGAGAAGAAAAGTTGGTTTGAGTTGATGAAGTTATAAACGTAGCCTAAGTCATAGGCGTAGCCCGCATAAATGCTTCATAAAGCAAGCACGGTCCTATTGTCCAAGGCTTGGCATAGCCTTGGCTTGTCCCATGAGTTAAGTTGTGTTGCACGTCTTATGACATAAGTCTAGGCACCCAAATGACTTGGTCGTTCAGAAGTCGAACGTATGCGCGGCACATTTCTGCAATGCAAGGCTTGACACAGCCTTTGCTCATCGAGTCGTTGTGCGTTTAAGTCAGGCAAGTTATGTTAGGCTATCGGAGTGGTAGCAAGCACGATCATATGAGTTGTACGGTAGGGTATAACCATATAGTCTTACGGTCTCAAGGCCCGTCATATAGAGTATGACTTGGGCGGTGATGTCGCGTAGAGTTCAAGTTGGTTTAAGGTACGATGTCACGGACTTAGTATTTTTAAGGCACGAGCCACGGTTGAGTAAATTGAGTTGGAAGGAGGGCTTTTAAATAGTTGTTCCTGAGTTGAATGAAATGATAGGGCAAGAAGGAAGAATGCTCGCGACCGGGTTGTCGAGACAAGATCTCAGATGTGAGAAGTATTGAACTTGACCCTGAAAGAGATGGTAACACTAGAGGTAGAATGACTGTGTGAGATATCAGTTTGAGTCGAGTCTTGCATGGTCATGGACAACTTGTCGACAAGGTAAAATTGTTTCCTTGGACGATAACCTGGGGCCACAGTAGGACCGTTCCGGCCTAGGTGGAAACCGTGGGTGAATGTGAGCGGGATAGCTGAGCCTGGGGCAAAGTATTCGGTGGATGCTCATTGGGGCTAGCTACCCGCTTTGATCGGTCCATCCTATACTCAACTAAAAGGGAGTCCACAATGGCTCTGGGAGCCAGTGATCAATTTATATAGATGAGTCGGCATGGTGGCGATCCGCGTGTATGCCTTTGGATTGAGTCGAGTATGATGTTTACTATATCAATGAGTCGAGTCGAATGTGTGCACGATCGGAAGACAATGTTTGGGCCTAAGATTTGGCTGCAACAAAGACACCGTGCTTCGATACGAGATGTAGCATCAAGTCTTAAGTTTTTGGCATATAAGTTGCATAAGTTGGTTTGAGTCGTTGGAGTTTAAGTCAGGAAACCGTCGCAAGGCAAAGTTGATCGAGTGACACTAAGTTCACAAGTCTCGATTGGGTCAGTTGGTGATCAATGTAGCAAGGGCCGCGGGACGGCGATATGGTTAAGTCACAACTGAGTTGCGAGGCACGGCATGATGGATTTGTAGTACGGTCACCAGAAAATTGGATACTATCAAGTAGTTCGTGTCTCTGATTTTGTACCGAAAGGCAAGCACGATTTGGTAGGTTAACGTTATTGGTGCAAGCACGGGATGGTCTAGAGACACAAAATAGGCCAAGGCATCTGTCCTAAAACTGATCCTAAGGCAAGAGCAGAAAGACAATTGATAAGAAGGCACTATGTTGCATAAAGTAAATCAAACGTGTTGGTTTTGTATGGATGGGCGAGGAGCTCATTCCACCAGTACAGTTGAGTACTGACACCCACATAGTTTTTATGTGCAGGCACAGTTAGAAGCTCGTGGTGCGGAGCTCGCTTGGATGCGTCGAGGCACAGAGTTTCTTGGCGATTCGAAGCGTGCGGCCGCATGGAGTCAAGACTTATACAAGACATAATGTATGGACGTCGCCTTCCGAAGCTTCCACTGGCTCAAGCATTGTATCGAGAGATGAAAGAGAGCAGAGTGAACTTGTAATATGAGAAAAATGAGCTCGAGAGACTTGAAATCTTGGCCTTGCTCTCTTTGTAATCTTTGTTTCAATATCAATAAAGAGCTTCTTGAATAACTTGTGTTTTGCTTCAAATTTTTGCTGCTATTATTCATTGTCTCTGTATGGGACTTCTGTGCGATGACCCCGTCGCAGCTGCTGAAATCGGCCGTTATGGAACCTGCCTTGCACGAGCGCAATCTAGGCTCGTGCGACATCACGCCTTAGCGAGGACGATCGCTCCTACAGGAGCGGGTCGTGACACTTGACGATTCGAAGCGTGCGGCCGCGTGGAGTTAAGACTTGTACGGGACATAATGTATGGACATCGCCTCTCCGAAGCATCTGCCGGTTCAAGACTTGTATGGAGAGATTAGAGAGAGTTGAGTGACTTGTAATATGAGAAGAGTGCGCTTGATTGACTTGTAATCTTGGCCTTGCGCCCCATTGTAATCCTTGTTTCAATATCAATAAAATATATCTTTTGAATAACTTGTATTTTGTTCTAAATTTTTGCTGGTATATTCAATGTCTCTGCATGGGACTTCCGTGCGACGACCCCGTCGCAGCCATTGTAATCGATCATTATGGAACACATCTTATACGAGCACAATCTAGGCTCGTGCGGCATCACGCCTTAGCGAGGATGATCGCTCCTACGGGAGCGGAGCGTGACATAATGGTATCAGAGCACGGCTTTACGTCCTTGGACTATCGATTGAATTCTTTAACTCCGTTATTTTCGCAAACTCTGAAGTGTTGCTTCCGTAAGTTGATATCATTGGTGCGCTCTCTCCTCAAATATTCCACGGGATGTCCATACAATAAGTTTATATAATTTACAAAATGTAGGAGATTTGACAAAAAAAGATGGTTCGCGTAAACACGGTTGGCTAGTCGGACAGGACATATACACCAAAGTTGCGTCGACTTTAGAAAAGTCGAGTGCGGGATTCGAATTGTGTCGGACGAAAATGATTTAGACTTGATTGAGTAAAGGGGATGACTATCGATAGGGGTGCTATTCGAACGACGATGTTATCGTCGGTGCAATATAGATGAGCGTGCTTGAAATTCGAGAAATGGTTTGAACGAAAAATTTGAAGAAGTCAGTTTTGAATCGAATGATAAGTTGAGAATTTATTGAATGACTTCGTCCCTGAATGGTGTATGCGATAGCCTCAGGGATGTTGATCGATCAAATGAGGATACGAGGTGTCGATGAGTACAAGCGTAGCGTTATGGAGAGCCGTAGATTGAGTATCGTTGAATAAGTTGTAGTCTTGAAGATAAGGACGAATCGATTTAAACAAATTAGAGATGACGCGCACGGGATAATGATTGCGCGAGTATGAAATACAAAATGATTGAGTAGGTAAAATTGAATTGAGGAAAAATTAGGCTGTACGAATGGATGACTTGATCGAAAATTGATACGGATCGCATACGAAAAGTTAGCACGACGGAAATAGCGTGCATGAAAGGTTTGATTTTGAAGTTACAAAAAAAATGACCCTAAGGATTGAATATTGCTCGATGATTTGAGTTAGCAAGGAATGATGCAAATTGAGAAATACGTTAGTCGATGACCTAAAATAAACGAATGAATATACATACTGATTTAGATTTGAACAAATTGATGATGTAAACGTTTCGTGGGATAATGATCGAACTTGAATTTGAATGTCGAGAAGATTATCTAGTCGGACGCTAGCTTCATTCGCACAACTCAAAATTCATTGCAAAGGAAGATCATCAGGTTATGCATGTCATCGATGGTATTGAGGTGTATCAAAGATCGACATTCGATAACTCGGGTACTCTAATTCGAGGAATGACGATCGTGAAGTGTTATTATTCTGGCGGATGCTATACTTAGGATTTTGATTAAAAAATATGGATAAAAATAGAAGTGTCTTGATGGTTACGCGAATAATCACAGCGTCGACATTCTTGTCTTGCGCAAGCACAACTCTAGCCTCGGACATGTGTCGCATCGAATTTGGGGCGATCGTTTCACGTGAGCGCTGACATGGTGATTCATGTCGCGGGAATGATCGAACTCGGAAAATTAGAACGCGACAACTTTGATTGTCTCGACTTGTTGGTTTGATACAAAGAAATTTCGAGGATGTTTGGAATTGCGATTGATGATTGAGTAAACTTGAGGATTGAATAGATCCAATCTACGTATCGAGAATGAATTAGACTAGACACAAAAAAGAGTTACGTCCCGATGAGTATGATTATCCCGCGGAGCGTGCATGGTGATTCATGCCCACCGTGGATAATCTGGCTCGCGTGAGATCGAAACGTAACATATTGTTAAGCTAGACGACCTTATGATCAAATACATGAATTGTGATGAACGACTTAGAAAATATGAAATGTGAATTATGGCTTAGCAACAAATTGTGTCGTAGCGTGCTTGACTTGGAATGATTTATAGGCGGATTATGTCGAACGTGTTCGAAGAGATATACTATGCGAAATGGTTTGACGAGCGAGTGATATTGACATGTCGAGAATTGGTTGAAACGTGAGTTATCATAGGATGGCTTTGCTAATGATTCGGAACCGTACGATGAATGTTGGGATGTGTGTAGGAAATCGATGCTTGATGTTTAGAAATTGGAGTGATAGTTTGGATAGAATATCCCGTACTATCAACTTGGTTTGACCTTAGGATGGGTCAGTGTTGAGATTGCTGTTTGGGAACTATGATTCCAATATTAACGGATGATTTTAGCCTAAATACATAGCATAGCGGTTAGGCAGACATTCCGGTGCGGAGCGATAGGAATTGCGGAGGCACCACTCATGAGGCTCGATTGTCATGCATACGTGTATCAGGGACATCCGAATATGTGCACGATCCGACTCGAATGTGATGACGAATTCTCTATCACGATACTTGGCTAAAATGCATGTATTTTAGGGACGCCTAAAATATGTGCACGATCCAATTAAGTGATACGTTGAATTCAAGTGAGACTTGAGTAACAGAAAAGTGTCGAAGATTTTGAGATCGTAAATTTTGAAGAAAAGATTGTGGGTAGCACGAGCGTGGCTCGGATTTAGAAATGCATAGGAGAAATGTGCGCAAAAATCGTTGAATTCGAGTGATAAGTCGATGAGTAAAGTACTCAGTTAGTTTCGAGGACAAACTTTTTTTGAGTGGTGTATGATGTAGTGTCCCATCCCGCTCAGTCAATCGGAGGAATCGAAATACCGACGGTGTTCGGACTTAGCCTTGCAATGGCTTACTCGGAGATATTGTCGGTCGAGACGACGTCTCGCTCAGGTGGGATAGTTTCGGTAAACTTGTCTCATCTTAGCCTTCACATAATAAAATCACATATTTTTCAAACTTGCCAAGTAGGCTTGATAATAAAAAGATGAATCCACATAGCTAAAGGAATAATTTGATGGGTCAAATTGAGTTAGAATAGGAAAGGTCCAACGGTCGGCTTAGAGTTGGTGCACGGCGTGCTTTGAAAATGACACTCGGTCCTTCATCCCGTGGCTTGAAGAATGAAAAGTTGGTCTTCGCCATACGCTAAGAGTTAGCCTAAGTCATAGACGTCGCCCGCATAAACGTTTCATAAAGCATGCACGGTCCCATCGTCCAAGGCTTGACGCAGTCCTTGCTCGTCAAGTTGTTGCACGATCAAGTTAGGCTGAGTTATGTTAGGCTATCGAAGTCTTTTCTAAGCATTGTCCCATGTTTTTTGCGGTTGTCGATGTTACTTCGTTTCACGATCGTAAGGCCTATTGCATAGGTATATGTCTTGGACGGTGGTGTTGTATAGAGTTCAAGTTGGTTTAAGGCACGATGTCACGGACTTAGTATTTTTAAGGCACGGGCCACGGTTGATTTAATTGAGTTGGAATGAGGGCTTTCAAATAGTCATCCCTGAGTTGAATAAATGATAGGACAAGAAGAAAGAATGCTCGCGACCATAGGTTGTCTAGGCAGTCTCAGATGTGAGAAGTATTGAACTAGGCCCTGAAAGAGATGGTAATACTAGAGGTGGAATGACTGTGTGAGACGTCAGTTTGAGTCGAGTCTTGCATGGTCATGGACAACTTGTCGACAAGGTGAGCTTGTTTCTCGAATGATGACCCAGGCGGCCAACGAACCGTTTCAATGGAGACATTATTAGCAGTGTGGATGACCGCACGGGTTAGACGGAAACTTGCAGTGGAGCTCACTACTCGCGCTGGCAAGGGACGTCCGTCTAACAAATGCTACGGAGTCCAGGATACGCTCGGACGTTAGTGACCAGTTCATATAGATGAGTCAGCATGGCGGCAACCCGCATGTGTGCCTTTGGATTGAGTCGAGTTGAATGTGTGTACAGTTAGAACACAATGTTGGACCTAAGATTTGGCTTCAACGTAGACGATGTGCTTCGGCACGAGATGTGGCGTCGAGTCTTAAATTGTTGACATATAAGTTGTATGAGTTGGATTTGAGTTGTTTCGAGTTTAAGTCAGGAAACGTCATAAGGCAAAGTCGGTTGGGTGACAATAAGTTCACAAGTCTTGATTGGATCAGTTGGTGATTAAAGTAGAAAGGGCCATGAGACGACGATATGGTTAAGTCACACTGAGTTTGTGAGGCACAGCACAATGGACTTGTAGCACGGTCACATGAAAATAGAGTCTTACCGAATAGTTGCATCTTTGATTACGGGCCGAAAGGCAAGCACGATTTGATAGGTTAACGTTGTTGCAAGCACAGATGGTCTAGAGACACAAAATAGGCCAAGGCGTATGTCCTAAAAATGATCCTAAGACAAGAGTAGAAAGACAATCATAAAGGGGCTATATTACACAAAAGTAATGAACGTATCGGTTTTGTATGGGTGGACGATGAGCTCATTCCACCAGTACAGTTGAGTACTGACACCCACACAGCTTTCATGTGCAGGCACAGGTAGAAGCTCGTGGCGCAGAGCTCGCTTGGATGCGTCGAGGCACGGAGTTCCTTGGCGATTCGAAGCGTGCGGCCGCGTGGAGTCAAGACTTATACGGGACATAATGTATGGACATTGCCTCTCTGAAGCATCTGCTGGTTCAAGACTTGTATTGAGAGGTGAGAGAGAGCTGAGTGACTTGTAATGTGAGAAGAGTGAGCTTGAGTGACTTGTAATCTTGGTCTTGCGCCCTATTATAATCCTTGTTTCAATATCAATAAAATGCATCTTTTGAATAACTTGTGTTTTGTTCTGAATTTTTGCTGGTATATTCAATGTCTCTGTATGGGACTTCTGTGCGTCGACCCCGTTGCAGCTGCTGTAATCGGCCGTTATGGAACACGCCTTGCACGAGCGCAATCTAGGCTCGTGCAGCATCACGCCTTAGCGATGATCGCTCCTACGGGAGCGGGACATGACAGGTGGCTCAGAATAACCACCAAACTTTCTTACTCTTTTTTGCATACATTATCTAGGGCACTTGTAGTTCTGCTCATATGTATTATTATAAGTTCTCATCAAATACGTGTAGTATCTATTGTTGAACAAAGGTAGAAACACCAAGATAATGTAAAGCTAAGACAAATAATAAATTGCATACTAGAAAAGTGTGTTGGGTCATACCATCATCATTGCCAAATGTGTGTGTATGTGTGAGTGAGGGGTGTGGGTGGGGTGGAGGCACTACTAAAATAACCCCTTTTAGCGACGTCAGAGTACGTCGCTAAAAAAGAAAATCCGTCGCTAATTTCTATTAGCGACGTATTTAGCGACGAAAAATGGATGTCGCTTATAGGCTTGTCGCAGATTACAATTTTGTCGCAATTTGTCGCTAGTTGCGATGTCACGTTTAGTGTCGCTAGACGTCGCAATATTAGCGACAGATAGCGATGTCATCATACATCGCAAGTATAGCAACGTAGGGCGACCACTTAACGACGCCGTCAACTTTACATATGATGACATGACATGGCAGCCATGTCAGCATTTTAGCGACGCCTAGCGACAACCTTAGCGACGTCGGCTCTCAGGTGGTCATATACACGTCAGCAGTATAGCGACAGATAGCGACGTCACGTCACTATTTGGCGACGTATAGCGACGTGTACAGGACGTCACAAAATCGTAGAATGTCGCTACACGTCGCAGATGTTATAAAAAAATTTAAAAAAATAATTGGTATTTTTGTTATGTTGTGTGTCTGTGTTACAGTGTGTGTGAAGTGCAGTATTCGAACCATCGACAGTTTCGCTTACTGTTCTATGTTTTATCTTGGATAGAAAGAGCAACAGTTCAGGGTGCACTTTCAGAGCTTCCTCTTCACGTCCTTCACCTTCTCGGGATCCTTTACGACGTCCCGAGAAAGTGAAGGACGTGAAAATGAATCTCTCAGAAGTACACCCTGAACTGTTGCTCTTTCTATCCAAGATAAATACAACAGTAATCGAAACTGTCGATGGTTCTGAACACTGCATTTCACATTCACTGTAAACACAGACACATATCATCACAAAAATACACATTATATTTTTTTAAAATTTGGGCAGCACCTCCTTTGTATATCAGATCATCGCTTATAACCCAGCGTAGGTATATTTGTCATCCCCGTCGCAGATATCATCATAATTAAAGTCTTCCATCATAACAGTCTATAACTAATAGATGAATAACAGTCTCCCATCATAACAGTCTACAACTAAATATCAACATGTACTCAATAAAAATACCAACAAATTAAATATCACCAACATACATGTCCAACAAACATACATGTCCAACAGAGTCAAATAATATTCAAAATCAGTGTACAGAACGGTGAATGGACCCATAGGGCCAATAAATACAAAGATGATAAAAAATCTACTGGATTACTGAGGACCCCTGCCGTGCATCTGGGATAGCATGTACTCATACTGCTCCTGTGTGAGCTGTACCGTAGGGGCAGTAGGAGGCAGTCAATGTCTGGAGTCGGCACCGTCGATGGACTGGGAGGACGTATCTGCTCCAGCTCTCGCAGTCGCTCACCATAAATAGCAAGGGTACTCACCACCCTCTCAGTACTCGCCTTAAGCGAAGCCGATACCTGAGTGAGTGAGGCAGACATGCTCCTCTGCGATCCCTCCAGCTCGACCTGTCTACCACTACAATAATATGGCAAATTAGCGACTGGTATAGCGACTGACCACAATTAGTCGCTATATCAGCAACTAACTGGCGACTAAACAGCTACAAATTCTAAATTCAATTTATTGGGAGTCGTACGTGAGTCGCTAAGACGTCGGATATGTATAGTATTTTTATGGCGACTGAAAAGTTAGTCGATTTAGTGTATATTTTCTTTTAATTTGTGCGACTTATAAGAAGCGACTAAAGTTTCAGTCGGTGAGAAACCCTTCTAATTCTCAATTTTCCTCTCCCTCCTATTATTTTCGTTCCCCCCCAAAACACCATACTTCTGGTTGTTTTTGGAGCGATCGACCCCTTCTACTTCCCCCTCTCTTCCATCCCCACCGACGCCTCTCTTCCGCCGTCTCTCTCTCCGCCGCCGTCTCTCTCTCCGCCTCTCCTCCGCCGTCTCTCTCTCCGCCTCCTCTCGATCCGCCTCTCTCCTCTCGACACCTCTCCTCCGCCTCTCCCACCGACGCCTCTCCCTCCGCCGCTGCAACGTCGACGCCTCTCCCTCCGCCGCTGCAACGTCGACGCCCCGACTCCCTTCACTGGTTTTAGGTAAAAATAAATAATTTCTGTAAGTTTTTTTTAAGTTTTAAGTTTTCTGAAATTTTCTTCTAAATGCATAAATTTAGGGGTTGGTTTGGGCCTGTCACTTGTTCTTGATGTTATTGTTCAAAAAATTTAGGGTTTAGTGTGGGTGGAAGAAAAATTAAAAATAATTAAATGCAAGAAACAAAAATCCTGTTATTTAAAGTTATTTTGTTGTTCAAATTCTACATGCATTCAGTTTTTTATTTGTTGGTCACCAATAACCAATTATAGTAAATAGCCGCATTTTTTTTTTCAGATTTATCTTTAATCTATAAAATATGTGATTATACAATATGCAAAAAAAAACTTAGAAATTTTGGATACATGGAGTTATGTTTTAAGTTGCAGCATGTTTCGGAGAAAATGAAGGTTGAGGAGTTTTCTCGAGAGAGGTTCAAGCTATGATGCACGGACAGGACATGATTTTGGGCATGTCCTAGTGTTGTTTTGGAGTGCCGGTGTCTGTGTCCATGATGTGTCTATGCTACCAAATGATCTGTACCTTCTTCTTTTTTTCAGTGGTTCACAAAGAGACGCAAGAAAGCTCTGTTTGAAGCACTTGAGAAGGTCAAGGCAGGTAAATTCTAAAACATTCAGTTCATTCTTCCTATCGGATGATTGTATTTGGAGCATCTGCTCCCAATGTCTGTTTTGCTGGCCCTGACCCATTAACATATATTAGTTGGAATTTGATGTCTGTTTTGGCCTTTTTTTTTCTTTCTTCCTTTTAACCTTTTATTATTGAAATTATCGAATAACTTGCAAGTTAATTTTAGGTTTGTAGAGAAATGAAGGACTACAATAACATACACCAAATATTCGGTTTTTGTCGCACATCCTTGATTTGGATTTCGGACGCGCTACACCCATTTACTTTTAGACTAGATTCTGTTTTAGGACTTGAATTCTTGTCTTGTTTGGATTCATCTACCTCTTCTTCATCAATCATCATCCATGGTTTGAATCATAGTTTGCATTATCGACCGATAACAATCGGATACGGCCGATACCGATACGGTTTGACATGTTCGATCACCGATACTGACCCGATCAATGACATTGAGGGTCTCTTTTATAATCAATTCGGTAAAAAAAATTGAATGAAGCAGCTAATATGGCTAGGATTGAGAGTATCTTTTCCTTTTGTTATGCCTAAAAAATGTTAGAGAACACTTGATATGTGGTTTATGAGCATAACAAGTAATTTTATGAGCAAAACAAGTAACGTCAGACATGAAAAATATGTAAGCACAACATGTAGCCAAAAGTATTTACTTAGTAATATGGAGAGTATTTTTTAATATGATCTACAAATCATATTTGATATCTAATCCATATTTCTTTTTGAATGTATATAAGGTGCAGAATCATATTCACACGAGTAAAAGCAATGAGTCGATACTTAGTTGACCGTTCATGGATTACAATCGACGACATGAGAGCAAGATTGGCTTGAGTGATGATTTCAAGGCGGGCGTTGAGGAATTTCTCAAATACGCCAGTAGCCAACCAGATTTCATGGATGGTAGACTCATCAAGTGTCCTTGTGTCAAATGTCATAATATTCCATTCAGAGAGGTGGATCTTGTGAGAGAGCAGGGTTTCGTACAAAACTACAAGGAGTGGACGGCTCAATGAGAACCTTTGTTCTCGCAAAATCAGTCCTCCTTTGATACGGAGGTCAGAGAGTCGCGCCTGGAGATCACCTCGAATATCGGCAGTGAAACCTAGCACAAGAGATGATATTTGCTGCGGCCGGGCCTACTTTTAATCCGGAGGATCGAATACTGATGCAAAGGAATTCTATGATATGTTCAAATGCCGATACACCGATATATCCGAACTGTGATACTCATTTGTCCTGTCTGTGGTGATGCGGCTGTTGAACATCAAGTCTGATTTCAACTTGCCGCAAGAATGCTACGACAGGATCATCCATTTTGTCAGAGTTGTTGCCAAAAGGATCAAAGGATTTGCCTGAAAATTTTTACAAGTCGAAGATGATGATAAGAAAACTTGGATTAGGCTATGAAAAGATAGATTGTTGTCGAAACGGCTGCATGCTATATTATAAAGAACAAGTATAAAGACAAATGCACTTTATGTAATGCGGACCGGTACAAGCCAATTCGGGGCAAAGAAAATCAATTGTCCAAGGAAAGTTGCGTCCCTACAGGTATATGCAGTTTGCCTCTCACAAAAAGGCTGCAGAGGATGTATATGTCAGCAAATACAGCACAACACATGACATGGCATAGCAAGGAACGACAGATGGATGAAGGAGAATTATCTCACCCTTCTAATGGAGAGGCATGGAAACATTTTGATCAGTGCTATCCAGAATTTGCTGCGGAGCCTAAAAATGTCCGATTGGCGCTATGTTCTATGGATTTACTCCTTTCGGACAGTCAGGATCTCAGTACTCTTGCTGGCCAGTAATTTTGACCCCTTATAATTTACCACCATGGATGTGCATGAAGACGCCTTACATGTTCTTGACACTTATTATACCTGGTCCTAAAAATCCAAAGAAGAACATCGATATCTACATGCACCATTGGTGGATGAGTTGAAACAATTATGGGAATTCGATGTCCGTACGTACATATATCGAAGAAACAAAACTTCCAGATGAAAGCGACACTTATGTGGACTATCAACGATTTTCCAGCATATGAAATGTTATCTGGATGGAGTACTCATGGGACTAAGTCATGTCCGATATGCATGGGAAACAATAAGGCATTTCGTCTTCAGCATGGAGGAAAGGCATGCTTTTTTGACTGTCACCGTCAGTTCCTTCCCATGTCGCATCCATGAGGAGGAACAAAGATGCCTTCTGAGCTGGTAAACAAGAACTATCTCCTCCCCCATTGAGACTGACAGGAGATCAGGTTTGGGAAGAGGTAGAGGATCTGCCGACAGTGATGGAAGATCCGAGATCAGAGTATCATTTCGACAATTTTGGACATAGCCACAACTGGACGAAGCGGAGTATCTTCTGGGACTTACCTTATTGGAAGGACAATCTCATAAGACATAATCTTGATGTCATGCATATCGAAAAGAATGTATTCGACAAATCTTCAATACGGTAATAGATATCAAGGAAAAAACGAAAGATAATCCCAAAGCAAGAAAGGACTTAGAAAATATTTGCAAGCGCCCAGAGTTGAATCTAAAACGAAATTGCAATAATACATTGGTCAGGCCTCCAGCACCATTCGCATTGGGTAGGGAAGATAAATTAATAATATGCAATTGGATAACGAAGTTGAGATTTCCTGACGGCTATGTGTCCAATCTGGCGAGATGTGTTGATCTTAATGAACGCAAACTGACAGGAATGAAGAGTCATGATTGTCATGTGTTCATGGAAAGGTTACTACCAATTGCTTTCAGAGAGATGTTGCCACCTCACATATGGACTCCGCTTGCCGAATTATCTATATTCTTTAGAGATTTGTGCTCAAGCAAGTTGATGGTGCAACATATGATTAAACTTGAGGAGAAAATTGTATTGACCTTATGCAAGTTAGAGAAGGTGTTTCCTCCAGGGTTTTTTGATAGTATGGAGCACTTGCCAATTCATCTTCCATACGAAGCACGTGTCGGTGCTCCCGTACACTATCGATGGATGTACCCATTTGAGAGGTATAAATTAATTATCTTGAGTCTGATTTTCTAGCATTTCATATTCTAATATTTCTAATCGATTATGATTTCCTTTGTCCAGATATCTACACCACCTAAAGAAGAAGGTGGGTAATAAGGCTCATGTAGAGGCTTCGATATGCGAAGCATATATCATTGAGGAGGTTTCAAACTTTTGTTCCATTTATTTTGATACTCATGTCAGAACAAATCAAAATAGAGCCCCAAGGAATGACGAAGGTGGGGATGATACACCGATTAGTGATATCCTATCTATATCCAATGTAAGGGGCAAGCCTACAAGTGCTACTAAAATACGGTGGTTGGAAGACGATGAGCTTGAAGCTGCTCATCGATATGTATTGTTAAATAGCGGCATAGAAGAAATAAAAGATATTGAGAAGTAAGTAACACAACTTTACTAGCGTGTTTACTATACATGTATAGTTAGCAAAGAAGTATCATAACTTTGATTTTTTTTTATCACAGTACTTTTAGAGCCGAAGTACAAATGGAAAGACCTAATATTGATGATGATGAACTTGCTAGAGAGGTTGATAGAAAATTTCCGTCGTGGTTCCATGATTATGTAAGAATATTAAAACGTGATCATTGTTAATTCTTCGTTACAAATAAGGATATAATATACCTACAATCTGTGATGTTTCAGGTTTTCCGTCCTGGCATAAACTTACATAATGAGGGGCTTCGATCACTAGCCATTGGACCAAGTAAGAAGGCAAAGTGTTGGGATGGATACACGATTAATGGTTTCAAGTTTAGAACAACTGATAAGCCTATCAACCACTCGTTTGTCGATGAAGATGGCAATTTTACCAAGAGTTCTGGAGTGTGTGTAAGGGGCTCAATCTACGATACGGATCCAGAACATGATTATTATGGTGTACTAAGAGATGTTATAGAGCTGGAATACCCACGGTTGATTTCTTTTGATACGAAAATTGTGTTATTTAAATGTGATTGGTTCGATACAACACCTAAGCAAGGATGGAAAATTGACAAACAATTTGGATTTGTTGATATAAAGCATGGTAGAAGATATGGAGGATTCGAACCTTTTGTGTTGGCAAGTCAAACAATTCAAGTATACTTCACAAGTTATCCTAGTCGACGGCGCAATACCCGGGACTGGTGGGCTGTATGCAAAACTTAAGCTAGAAACACTTATAATGTCGGAGAGCTGGCATATCAGGAGGATGAAGTGGCCATTCCTCAACTTTCATATATCACTTCGGCCGTCGTTGATGATATGCAAGTTGAAGTTACTGATGAGGAGGTTAGAGTTGATGAAGAGGTTGTTATAGAGAGAACTGATGATATGGAGGTATCATGATGAAGAAGATTTGGAAGATGAAGATGAAGAAGAAAATGAAGAAGATGACGATGACGATAATTCGGGAGATGATGATGATTCGGGAGATGAAGAGGAAGAAGAGGACGATGATGAAATCGATTTGTAACCTTTATGACCAAGTATCCTAACATTTACAACTTATATCATGTATGGCAATGTAATGAACAACATAAAAAGTTGGGTTTTTCATATATCCCAAAAACATTTGATGTGAGCTTGATCTCTCTGACAACTAATTTTGTTGGTTATGTAGACTGTTTGCTGATTAAATTAAAGTCGAGTTCTTAATTTATTATGTATGTCATTGATTCATCTATCACCAACTGCCTACAAACAAGGGTAGAGCATCAAACACCCAACCAAGTTTAATTGCTAATAGTGCACATTATCATCTGTAAGTTGTTTCTTCCTTTTTTATTATTTTCACTACATTTAACTAAATTCAGAGCCCCAATTACTTTCATATGTCAGATTCAATACTCATAGTATAGACAGCCTTAGTCTAGTATCAGTCCACACTGTGTTGTTGCAATCCCAACTTAAACTCATGTACATTCCACACTTTGAGTAGCAATCCAATTGCTTACAGCTTTAGCCATCCTTCACTGTGTTCAGTCTTAATTTTCGACTGTGTAGTCCAGATTACTCCATTGCATCAATCCACGGGATGTTTCTCACTCCTCTATGCATATGTTCTGTCCTTTTTAACTTAATGTCTAGAACTTGCCTTAGTTTTGTCCTGCACACCATTTCATGTTCAGTCTATCTTACCTATTAATGTTCTGTCCAAACATTTGGTAGTGAAGTATCATCTTCCTTAACAAAGCAGTACACCTGGGTTGGAAAGTAACAGTCAATTTTGAGTATCAGTCCTCATATGCATTGTTCAGTCCAGTTCTTTGAACAATTGTTCAGTCCACATGAGGTCAGTCCCTTACCTTAGCTTTATCCCATTTTATATGTCTTGGTCAGTCCCTTAGTCTTCATATCGAGTTTAGTCATGTATCTTTATTCATGTATCAGCCCCATACTATTCAGATCCCTGCTCCTCAAGTGATCAATCCTCAATTGGACTTAGTAGATGTCAATGCATAGCAATTCAGACCCTGCATTTGCCTATATTGATTCAGTCCACTACATTAGTAGTATATGTCATTGCTTGTTGTCCAGTCCTTTACTGATTAGTAGCAGTCGAGACCCATGTATCCTGTTCTGTTCTTTATTGTGTTCCTATATTGATTCTGTAGCAGTCGAGCCCCATGTATTAGTTCAGTCTTAGCTTTATGATTAGTAGCAGTCGAGCAATTCAGTCGAGCCATAGCAATTCAGACTTAGCTTTATTCTATTCTTTACTGATTAGTAGCAGTCGAGCCCCATGTATCCTATATTGATTCTGTTCTTTATACATTAGTAGTATAGGTCATTTGGTCCTTTATTGTCCTTACTGATTAGTAGCAGTCCTTTATTGATTCAGTCCTTTACTTATATATCTATATATTAGTTCAGTCGAGCCCCATGTATCCTGTTCTGTTCCTCTTTCATATGCTTAACCTCTTATATTGGTTCACATCCACTGATTAGTAGCAGTGCAATTACCTACTGCTTCAGTCCATTTTGGTTGTAGCAGTCCTCTTGGTCTGAATTGTCAAGATTTCAAATGTCAAGATTTTCAAGAAAAAGCAACAAATTCACTCTATAAATTTTCGATGATATACTATTGAAAGTCAGCAATATTAAATAAAGTAGAGTTAAAATGAGAGAACTGACTGAAAGAACTGCAAAAATTGGAAGTCTGAAAGATTTTCGATGATTCACTCTGAATTTTCGATGATTGAAAGTCAGCAAAAATTGGAGAGGCAACTCGAATCAGCTGAATTGTCAAGAGAACTGACTGAAGTCAGCAATATTGAAAGTCAGCAAAAATTAGAGAGGCAAAAATTCACTCTGAATTTTCGATGATTCACTCTGAACTGACTGAGAGAACTGACTGAAAGTCAGCAATATTGAAAGTCAACAAAATTTTTCGATGATTCACTCTGAATTGTCAAGATTTCATAAGGCATTTACTTGGAGACGACCTTGGAGCACTGACTGAAAGAACTGCAAAAATTGGAGAGGCAACTCGAATCAGCTGTGACACAACCAGGAAAAGAAGGGTAATCACTACCTTTGTTGCTTCATTTTACTGAATGTTGGAAATTGCAATAAAATGAGTATACTCTAGCCATTAGGTAATACTCAGTAATTTTATTCCTCTAAACGAGTTAGCAGTTGATTTCTTTTCTTATTAGTAATTGTTGTGGTCTGGTATTCTTGCTTATGGATCCTATGGTACCTTCATATTAAATGAACTATGAAAGATATAATAACTAGATTTATCTGGTACTCTTCATATTGTTGTGGTCTGGTATTATTGTGGTCTTAATGGTTTCTTTCTTTACTATTTCCCTACTTCTTTTGAACGTATTTTGTTCGGACATCCATAAAAGGTCGTACTAAGTTTTATCAGGTTGAAACTATGTGGTCTTGTCTTGGCTGTTTTCCAATATTTCAAATTTCTGTTTACCCATCTGTCAATCCTTCTTCCGCAATCTGTCTCCAATTCTTAACCTATAGTTGGAATAGACACCATATAATATCGGCCAAACTACCAATTTCCAACCGACCGTATCTCTAGAACTCATTATTTCCTCGACAATCAGAAAGGCCCTAGGAGGGATATCTTGTGCTTCATTGCTGCAAGTTTCAAAACTATAACCATTTTTCATAAAATTATAAATGATCAAGTTAATATTGAAAATGGAGGGAATTCATACTTATTTGTGACACGTATTTTAGGTTTTATATCAGTTGATTATATCAAATCTTCCTGGTATAGTTTTATTTTCTTTCCGCCTATTTGCTTGCTGCCATAAATTGTTATCATTTACCATGAATTTCATGATAACATTGCTGCTATCTGAACATATAATACATCCACATTTTCTGAACCATATATTTTGTAAATGTTGGCAGAGAAAGTCATTACCAGAGTTTTGGCGGGACCGTCCTGTTGTAAGTTTCCTTTTTCCTTTTCTTTAACTTCAGATTGTGCCGGAAACAAGCATTGAATAATTCAACTTGAAAAACCATAACTCATAAAGTTCTTAAGAAACTTAGACATTTTTTCCGATTTGGATACTGTGATTTAACCCTTGGGATTGAGACAAATTTCCTTTTACTGCTCTACAGAAGGACCGTTACAATGATTTTGACAACCCATATTCTATTTCTTTATTTGAAAAATGAACGTTAAGGATCAAATTTTTTGGTGCCGTAGATGGAGTTTCCTATATTTAATATTATGATGTAAAGTGATGGAGGGGCTCTTATAAGGTTAAGTAAATACTGAAACCATGAGCTATTGACTTTTGTTGCTTACAGCAAGTTTGGGCTGTCTGCACTAAGAAACCGGTTTTGTGGATGATTAAGAGGTGGTTATAGGAGAAAATATGGTAAGATAGGAAAACTTAAAAGTATTTCTTTCTAGTTGTACTCGTCAGTGAAAAGCGTAAGAGAATAACTAATTAGTGCAGGGATGGGAATTGATTATGAAAACTAGATAAATTGGTCTATGTTTCAACATTTTTGTGTTGCACGGACACAAATAAGAGACAGCATGATATGGACATGGCATCACGAACACCACCAATTGCGATATGTCCTAAATCCTAATGTATTCTGGATTGTCTATGTCGTTCCAGTACATGTCAGATGCATACGACACAGACACAACACCTACTTATGATTGTCTATTCAAGCCACACATGAATGACATGGATCATGGTACTTTAGCCAAAATTTATCTGGTACTCTTCATATTGTTGTGGTTTGGTATTGTTGATTCTTTTCTTATTATTAATTGTTGTGGTATGGTATTCTGGCTTATGGATCCAAAGGTACCTTCATATTCCTAACTGGTCTCTGTGTTTCAATGACATCTCTATAGACTTATCAAAGTTGAGAAGGCTCCACAGAAATGTCCCGTTAACTGGTCTCTGTGTTTCAATGACATCTCTATCTCAAGTTTTAACTATCCAGGAATTCCATATCATTGTTAACCACTTAGCCAGGGTTTGATTGAGGAATATGTATGAAGATACAGTGTCACTATGTTGCTTCAATGTTTTTGTGTTGTGATTGAGTATATAGTTATTGTCAACCGGTTAGATTCTTCTAATAAAACAATGTAATACATGAATTCTGTTTACCCTCTATGTTGTGTCCTAATCATGCGAGTCAAATTGGTGCCATGTAAATTATATAGTCTGCCTCTCACATTGGACATGTTGCTTTATATTATTTCTAAGAAGAAAATCGAGTACTAAATAAGTCCAGTGATAATCTTCAATAGAAATTTAGTACAGTATTGTTATTCTTCTGCTGGAGATCGTCATGTTAGCACAAATCCATTGTTGTTCCACTTCAGTATTTTCTAACTTCTAAGTCTATACATAGTGTCAGATGTGGGTGATCCCCCCTTCAGAATATTGATGGTTATTCAATCAGCCTATTTGAATTGAACTGAGATTATTTATGTTTACACAATCAGCCTATCTGAATTGAACTGCCATATCTGAATTGAACTGCCATATTGAATATATTTCTGCCATATTGAATATATTTCCGTTACTTTTTAGAATTTGAATTTTTTCTTTTGAAGCTTTTTCGATCACAGCTCTGATACTAGTTTAATATGTGGAAGCTGGGTTCATCTCGACCGGCCCCGTCCACTCCAGATCTAATCTATGACGAACCGAGGTCGTTGCCGCCTTCGTGGAGGTTCATCTCGACCGGCCCCGTCCACTCTAGATCAACTAATCGGAGGAGCATCCGAAGACGACATTATTATGACAGATGACGGATTGTCCCCGCAGCCTACTCCGTCATCGGTGGGAGGCACGCCATCTTCTCTTCCCTCTGGAGGCACGCCGTCTTCTCTTCCCTCTGCATCCAATACTGTTCCTCCTGTTGCTTCTAGTGGAGCAAATATGTATCCCGGTCTTATGTTTTTGTCCAATGGAGCGTATTACCGACGTCCAGGTTTTCTGGATCCCCCCACCAGAGAGGCCTGCTAATGAGACACGCATAGAGCTATGGTCCGACGGAAAAACGTAAATAATAAATAATAAATTATAGTATATTCATATATTGTCTTGTTATTTATTTCTAATTGTAATTTTATTTGTTTATTCTTAGGTTCTTCCCCCTTAGAGCTGGGAATGAGCTCGGAGACATCATACGAGGAAATTTTCATGGACCTTATTTAAATTTCAGGTCTATACCAGAGCCAAAGAAATACATTTGGCTTGATATGTTGAGGGTATGTTCTAATTATTTCTAAAAATTTATGGGTCTTCTTTCTTATGGTTATAAGAGTAATTCATAGTATTTTCATTATAGTGTTTAATCTGGTATAATTTTTGATTTTCTATTTTAACTTGTAGAAGAGCTACTGGTGGCTAGACATAGAGAGGCAGAGATCAAGAAATGTTATAAGTCGATTGCCGGCAGAAGGCTGGCGGATATGGTAAGTGACCAGAAGACTTTTGCGGCACTTGATGGAAACAAGCGCAAGGATTGGCTAAAAGAGGAATACTGAAAGAAGATGCAAGAGGATATGGCCAAACCCGAGTACAAGACTAGGTCGGACAGGGCAAAGGCAGCTCGTGCTAAAGCCGGTCTCCACACGGGTGGATCGATCCCGACCGCCGAACATTTTCGACGGATGGTATGTAAAATCGTTAATTAAAGTGTAAAATTTTATTATTTATGTAATATATTATAGAGTTAACTTTTACAGTGCGAGGAGGCCACTAAGGCAGTCTTAGATACGAGTTATGTCGACTTTCCTAAGATATTTGAACGTACCCATAAACGAAAGAAAGATGGAAAGTTAGTAGGCGAACGGGCTACCAAAGCATTTGTAAGTATTTACTTGTCTTTCAACAACTTGCTTTGCTTTGCTTCTATTCTTGTATATAATTTTGTGGTAAATGCTTGGATATAATCTTGTGGTAAAAAATTGGTGTCATAGATAAGGACATTTTTGGAACACAAACTTTCATGGTGAAGCCTCAACTTTTCCTAATATATAGTTGTATAGATATAATAGTACAGATTTTGGATCGTTAAGTAATAGAAAAGACTTTTCAATTACTATGCACATTGCCTTTGGCTTGCTATTCAGAAGGTTGTTGTATGGCCCTTGCTTCTTGAATTACTATGCACAATTACTATGCACATTGACTTTGGCTTGCTTGTCAATTCCTCAATTTTGCCATCATTGTTCCTACTGCATGAGTAGGCGACTGTACTTGCTTTTAATCGGCCAAATTAATGTCCCTGGTTTCATCACATAACTATATTAATGCTCTGATCCTTTCCTTTTTACAAACTGTAGTCTTCGTATGATACTGCATAAAAGCGTAAAATGCAATTAGTGATTAGCAGCATGTAAAATGTGATGTCGCACATGGTATAGTGTATGATGATGTGAGAACATTAATAAGAGTTTGCCTGCTATATGTTCAACTGCAAGCTGATATGCTATGTATACTGCGTTCTGCTAGATGTCTGGGCAAATGTAACTTCTAGGAGACTTTTTGAGAAACCAACATTCTTCTTTCTTCTCAAGTACTATATATTACCATTTCTTTTTACTATATATAAAGTTGAGGCAACACGTAGTTTGGTTGTAATTTTATATACTCATGATACCATTATATATACATGAGGCCTACGAGAAATTGGAAAGTCATGCCTCTCAAGCAGCTGATCAGGAAGGGGGGGCCGCTGGTACTAGTATGCCACGTATGTCCTCTGAAAGAAATGACTTGTGGGTACAGGCTGTTGGGAGAGGAAAGGGCGGTAGCGTGTAAGGTACCGGGTCGTTAGCATCGCAACCGTCGAGATACGTCAGAGCTCTTCCACCTGTACAGTCTACTACCGGTCCTGCACATGCTACTACTTCTACTGGATTTCTTACTATGGAGCAGATGGCCACCATGATGTTCGACTTTCAGAGACAGCTGAGACATATTACGGAGTTGGTGTCTTCTACTAGTGCTCATTATGGTACCGCTGCTCATTCTGGTAGTCCGACTGTTCCTCCTCCTGCAGCTCCTCCTTCCTTTACTCCAGCTACTGTACTATCTGTTGCTCCTCCGGCCACGTCTCCATCTGTTGCTCCTCCGGCTACGTCTCCATCTTTTGTTCCTCCCGCTACGTCTCCATTTGTTGCTCCTTCGGCTACTTCTGTTCCAGCTCCTGTTTTTACGGCGAGCCAACAAGCAGCATTAGTTACGTTCATGACACAGTTTATGGGCAGCATGCAGCCACCATCGTCTTGACTTTCTATGCTTTTGTATCACCAGAGATATACTATTTTGTGCTTGTTACATTAGTTTATCTTTTTGTTATATGGATGATCGATGGTAAATGGTTGGACATGATTGAACATGACTGATATATAACATGACTGATATATATATATATATATATATATATATATATATATATATATATATATATATATATATATATATATATATATATAGGGAGCGGATCAAAAGCCCCCCCTTAGAAAGCCCCCCCAAAACCCCCCTCACTCCAATTCGTAATATTAATGTTAATATTAATGTTAATATTAATGTTAATGTTAATATTAAATTTTTTTAATTTTTTTATATTAATGTTAACGTTAATATTAATATTAATGTTAATGTTAATGTTAATGTTAATATTAATTTTAATGTTAAGTTTAATGTTAATTTTAGTATTTAATGTTAATATTAATATTAAAATTAACATTAATATTAACATTAATATTAACATTAAATTACGGATTAGAGTGAGGGGGGTTTTTGGGGGGCTTTCTAAGGGGGGCTTTTGATCCGCTTCCATATATATATATATATATATATATATATATATATATTTTTTTATATATATATATATATATATATATATATATATTGCTTTTCTGTTTGTGTATTGTGTATGTTATTATTTTTTTGTTCATATAATTGATAACTATTGTGATCCTAAAAGCTGTTTGCATTGTATCTGTTGTGGACTTGTTTATATATATTAATCTTACAGGATAGTTTAGCATGAATCCTGTAAATCTGGAAAATATAAATGACGCAGCAACGGAACAGCGACTAACCGACGACGACCTAGCATGTAACTAGCAACGACTCAGCGACTAAATATCTGGAGAAACAAAATAAGCGACTAACCAGCGACTAACCAGCGACCAAGCAGCAATTAAAGTTGTTCGTCGCTAGTAAACAACTGTAATCATTTCAATCGTAAATACGTCGTCAGTTAGTTGCTCGTTAGTCGCTAAATAAGCTACTAACTTAGCAGTCACTGATTAGTCGCTATTGTTCGTCGCTATTTCAGTCGGTAGTTAGTCGCTGTAGCGACTAACTAGCGACTAAAAGTGATTAGCGACGATGCATTTAGCGACTAACGTTTTAGTCGTGGGTTAGTCGCTAATTTGCTTTAGCGACTGAAATGTATATTTTAGCGACGGAAATTTCAGTCGCTATTTAGCTATTTTTTTGTAGTGTACGCTCTGTGTGCTGCGTAGACTCGGTGAGCGTGTGCAAGCTGGCAGCTGTAGCCTGCAGACTCATCAGCTCCTGTATACTGCGCTCGACCGTATCAAATCGTCCGGTGACGATCGGAGGGTCGGATCGTCGCTCGACCGCATCAGAAATCTGCTGCTGCAACTCGCGATGCAGCTCCTCGATCTGACGACGAATATCCTGAGCTCGTGACGGCGCCTGCGAAGCCGGAGACTGCACACTGACAGAGGGAGCCCGGGATGACTCCAAAGCCAAATACGCGCCGTAGGATCCCGTATCGTAGTACGTACCCTTCTGAAGACCGCCAACGGCGGTCATCCAGAGGTCGTCCGACGATGGAGCTATAGGCGGCTGGGAGGAAGTACCAGCCCCTCCCTCTGCTGGCGCACTAGCAACAGCAGCCACCTCCTCTTGTAGCCGAAGAAACTCGGCCTAGAATAATGTTTGCTAACGTCTAAGTGTTTGCTAAAGTCTATTTTGATATCTATTTTCCTTTTTCTAAATTATAGTAAATTAATACAAAGAATAGAACGTACATATGCCTGCGTCGCTCTCTCGTCAATGAACTCCCCAGCCCTCCGATGGGTGACCAGGAAGACGGTCACCATGTTGGGGTCCTCACCCTTTTTTACCTGTTAAAATATATTATCTATTATTAGTATTAAACATTCTATCCAACTATATATAAAAGGATGTCCGTCATAGGAAACGTACCAGACGACAAAAATGCTCATCATTGGAATGGAGCCACCACACCACTTACCGGCGCTCGACCGCGCCACCTTGGCCTTGTCAGACCGCTCCTGGTACTTGGGCTCGCTGAATCTAGCCTTCATCGCAGCCCACTGCTATGGCGTGATCCAACCATGGATCGGCTGTCCGGAGCGATTACGAGACTTCTGGTCGTGGATCGCATCACGGATGAGCTTGGCTGCGACGGCAGAAAATTGGCCCTCGATCCTCGCCGTCCGGTGTGGTGGATAGAAATAGGTCCTCTACAAGAAGTAAAATATAAAAGTTGTATAATATACACAAATGATTATTAAAATTTAAAAATAAACAAATTTTTTACTTTGAAGTGGGCGAACCAAAAGGCCTTCCTATCTGCGGGAGCATCTGAGTAGTTAATCCAAGGCCCACCATAGTTATGCCTCAGAAATTACCCCAGCTGTCTCTGTACTGTAGAAGGCTGATATCTATACAATAATAATTTTCATGAATATATATGTACATATAATCATTTGAGAAATATATATTAATTAATTAACTTACTTCGTAGGCCCGTCCGTCCAAATCTCCATACGCGTCTCGCCCGGGGGAGCGCATGGAGGGTCGCTCTCACCTCCTGCCTGGACAGGATCAGTCTGATCGCCATCCTCTATATGCTCGGCGTCGGCTCCCCCCATAGAGCCGTCGACAGGAGGAATGCTGGACGGGGGATCTGGGATGCTGGACGCGGGATCAGGAAGGCTAGACGACGAGGGAGGAGTCGCCAACCTGCTGGAACTGCCCTGTCCCGGTAATGGACCGGGAACAGAACGGTACAATAGCGTACTCGGAGATGAGGATGAGGGTACAGAATCTCCATCCCCAGCCCGAGGCTGACGGGACTGCCTAATATAAAATCCTCTGCGTCGTCCAGATGGTCTAGTCATACATGATAATAACATATGACAATAAAACAAAAAAATATATTTATATGATAGACATCACAGATTTTTGAAAAATATCATAGTCACAAATAAAAGTGTCAATAAAGTGTCACTGAAGTGTCACAGATTTATATGATAGAAGTGTCACTAAAGTGTCAAATATGATGATAAAATAAACGTACAGATTTAATCCTCTTCTGAAAATTCATCTAGTTCGTTTAGCTCATCTACTTCTTCTTCTTCTTCTTCTTCTTCTTCTTCTTCTTCTTCTTCTTCTTCTTCTTCTTCTTCTTCTACATCTTCACTTTCATCTGCATCTTCCTCTTCAGATAATTCTACTTCTTCTACACAATTAGATGTGTAATGAGGAACTTTCGTCGTGTCCACTTCTATAATATTTGTTACAAGAGATAGTTCATCCTCTTGATAAGCTATATCGTCAACCTCAAAGGTATTTCTAGCTTTGGTCTTGCATACTGCCTACCAGTCCGACCTTGTTGTTCCCGTTTAGGATAACTTGTGAAGTACACGAGCTGAGCCTGACTTGATAGGACAAATGGTTCATAGGCTTGATATCGACGCCGATAGTTTTATCAACAAGGCCGTGCTTGTCTACTTTCCAACCTTGACCTTCAATCGGATCGAACCATCACACCTGAATAACACAATCTTAGCAGGTTCTATTCCATAACTATATGTTAGCTCCACGATCTTCCGTAGCACGTCATAGAAATTGTTGCCCGCATCAACATCTTTGTAATTCGAAGATCTGATACACAAACAGCTATTTTTGGTGGAATCGAGATCCACAAAGTTGTCTCTGATCGGACAAGTTGTTGACTTGAACCTAAATCCATTAACACAGTAGCTTGGCCATATTTTGTAGCATAAATTGGTCCCTTGGCTAGCGTTCTAATAGACTTATTCTCAAGTCTTGCGTATGGACGATCGACCTAAATACACGAAAAAAACAATTAAGTTCATCTCAATCAAGTGCATATACAGAAAGGTAATTACAGAGTTCTCAAGTCTTACATATGCACTCAACCATGATGGAAAATAATGTCTTATTTCTTATTCTAGTTCTTCTTCTGTTATGTGTGGCCTACCTGACCTCACATCATCATTAAATATGCTGAAAACAACATCGTGCAATTAATGTAATAGTATAATAATGAATACTATTGAATAATGTAGACATATTAATTACTTACCCCTCTAGTTTCTCTACTTCCTCCTCGTCGCAGTTGAGTAATACATACACCTGAGTAGCCCTTAGCTCATCATCGTTCAGATATCTCTTCTTCATTTTACCCGATGGCTTTTCGGAGCATTGAATACCTTCAGTATTGTATCATTACTTTCATGATCTCCGTCGTCGTTTCTGTAAGCTCTCGTTCTATAGTTACAACATGAGGCTTGAAATACATCGAACAAAAGTTTGTAATCTCCTCGAGAACATAGGCTTCACAAATAGAACCCTCGACCCGTGCCTTATTTTTTACCTTTCTTTTAGGTGATTCAAATGTCGCTCGAACAGGTACATCCATCGATATTCACGGGTCTACCAACACGTTCCTCATAGATAGATGAATCGGCAAATGCTCCATAGAGTCGAAGAATCCAGGAGAAAATACCCTCTCTAGCTTGCATAGTATTACCGCAATGTCCTTCTCTTGCTTTTCTAGACGATCAACGAGCAATTTCTTAGAACAAAGATCCCTGAAGAATATGCTAAGCTCCGTCATGGATCCCAAACTGCCTGCGGTAAGAATTCCTGAAATGCAATCAGAATTAACCTCTCCATGAATACGTGACAGTCGTGGCTCTTCATATCCGTCAATTTGTTTTCCTTCGGATCGACCATCTTCTCAGATTTGACACATATCCGTCTAGAAATTTTAGGCCCTGGATCCACCGACAAAGTCTCACTTTATCCTCCTGTCCAGCGAGAAAATTGACTTCGGCAGGAACTATTTTTTATTCTGCTCTATCAAATACAACGCAGGACATTTGCATATTTCTCTAATTTCAACCTGGCCTTGGGATTGTCTTTCATTTTTCCCTTTACGTCCATCACAGTATTAATTATGTTATCAAACACATTCTTCTCAATATGTATGACATCAAGATTATGTCTGATCAGATTGGTACTCCAGTATGGCAGATCCCAGAATATGCTCCTCTTTGTCCAGTTATGATCTCTACCAAATCCATCGCACTTGTACCCAGCTGTAGGATCTTCGATAGCACTTGGAAATCTCTAACCTCCTCCCATATCGTGGCTCCGCACCACCTTGGCGGTGGATTACCCTTCTCTACAACGCCGGCACGGAATGTATTTCTGTTTCTCTGAACGGATGATCTTTGGCAGAAATTGCCGATGACAATCAAAGAAGCACGGTTTTCCTCCGTGTTTCAAGCGGAAAGCCTTACTACGGTCCATACAATACGGACATGAGAGATGGTCATGAGTGCTCCATCCAGATAACATTCCATAGGTCGGAAAGTCGTTGATGGTCCACATAAGGGTTGCCTTCATCTGAAAATTCTGCTTCCTGGAAACATCGTACGTGTTAGCGCCTACTTTTCATAACTGATTAACTCATCTATCAAAGGCTGTAAGTACACATCAATGTTCCTCTTGGGATTGTTCGGACCAGGAATTATAACGGTTAGAAACATGCACTAAGTCTTCATGCACATCCAAGACGGTAGGTTATACGGAGTGACAATCACAGGCCAGCACGAATACTGGAATCCCGAAAGACCAAAAGGAGTTAAACCGTCAGAAGATAGCCCCAACCTGACATTACGCGAATCTGAAGCAAAATCAGGATACACACGATCAAAGTGCTTCCACGCTTCTCCATCGGATGGGTGATCCAACACTCCTTTAATCTGTTCTCGCATGTGCCAACTCATATTTTCGGTCGTCTCTTTCACCATAAATAATCTTTGCAACCGCGGCGTTAAAGGCAAGTAGTGCATTGAATCGGTCGGTCTTCTTGCACCGGTAGACCTTCCTGTACTAGTTGTCTTATAGCGATCAGCACCACAAAATCTGCACACATCTGCGTCCTTGTCGTCTTTGTAGCACAGCATGCATCCATTGCGACAAGAATCAATTTTTCGTATCCCATCCAGAACGATCTCACCATCCTCTTAGACCGGTAGAAGTCTTTAGGCAACTTAGCACCCGCCGGCAAGATCTCTATAATCAACTCCAACACTCGGTTGTAGCATTCTTGCGATATGTTAAAATTTGACTTAATGCTCAACAGTCTTGTAACCACCTCCAACGGTGAATGATCCTCATAATCAGGATACAATGGAGTCCTTGCATTCTCCAGCAACTCCATAAACTGTGCAGCATCGGCGTTCGGTGCCTCCTCAGGTGCATCATGAACGAAACTAGGCCCGCAGCGTCGAAAACCATGTTCACGCACCCGTCGTCATATGCATGGTTATCTGAAACAAAATTAGGTCCCGCATGCATATACGGCTCAACATAAGGCTCCGGCTCTGATGCTAAAGACACAAGTTCTCCGTGTGCGGTCCACTGATAGTAATTAGGCGTGAACCCCCGAGTACAAATGATATATCACTTCCACTTCTGGATAATATTTCACGTTATGACATTTCACACACGGACACTTAATTTTGGTGCCGTCCATGTACTGAGGGAACGCCTTAGCAAACTACAGGAACTGCTCTACTCCCGCTATGTATTCATCCCGCACACCACACATATCATCAGGACGACGATTGTACATCCATGAACGATTCCGCAAGTAGTAATTCATATCCATTTGGAAATAATTCTGCAAAGAGGGACACACATTATCCAATAGGCACAAATTCGTATATTATGTCTTATTATGGGACACATTAGTAGCGGACAGTTACTAATAACAATGATATGCAATCTAGGTCAAACTAGGTTGTACTAAGTCAAACAAAGTCAAACAAGGTCAAGCTAAGTCAAGCAAAGTCAAACAAGGTCAAAGTAGGTCAAGGGTTGACCTACAGTTGACTTTGTCAAGTCTTAGTCCAATCTAGGTCAGATGTTGACTCTACTTGACTTTCAGTCAAAATAGTCAACCTTGGTCAAACAAGGTCAAATCTAAGTCAAATATCCTATTTCTAGTCATTACCTACCAAGATACCCTTTACCTTATCGCTATTGGTATTCCAATACCAATACTGCGGTAACATGGTTGGTACATTAAGGGTCTTTGACAAGATGACATGTTGCGAAAAAATATATCCTTATATATAGTTCTCCTACGGATTTTCTTTAACATTACGTAGGAGAACTATAAGGATATATCTTTTCACAACATGTCACCTCCTCAAAGACCCTTAATGTGACAACCATGTCACCCTCTCAGTCATATCCCTGAGCTACGATGCAGCTGCAGGCATTTAACATGTCACCCTCTCTATCATAACTAATAAATTAATATCCTACTTTAACATCTAATAACTCTCATATTCCTGCAACTAAAAGACAAAACCATGGTATATACATGAATTAAAGTATCGGCTGATACCGATCCGATACGGCCGATACCGATACGGTTTGGCATGTTCCGATCCGATACCGACCGATACCAATATTGACCGATACCGACATTGGGGGTCTTTGTTCCGGTCAATTCGGCAAAACCAATCGGTAAGGGTGACTACTATTTCATATAATTTTAAAACTACTAAGAATAACGCTGAAATACTTAAAATTATGCCTAAATGCATAAAATATATATTTTTAAATGTAAATAATTTATTAATAATTATTTGTTTTTCGATACCAAAGTCCGATACTCCGATACGATACCGCCGATACTACCGATATCGCCGATACCAATACTCATAGGAATAGTCCGATACCGATATTGTGAACCTTGGGTATATATCGTCAACATTTCAGATTCTTAAAATGAATTTCAAATGGATTTTTGATTGTATATATAGTGTATTTGTGTGTATATACATTGTATACATATATATTTATATATGTATTTGTGTGTATATGTAAGTGTGTGAGTATATATGTATCTATGTAGATATGTGTTTTATATATAGGTATATACGTATGTATTGTGTGTGTCTGTCTCCTGTGTCCTGTCCCCTGCCCCCCTCCCCCCTACCCCTGCACCCACCTACCCCTGCCCCCCTCCCCCCTGCCCCTGCACCCACCCACCCACCCTGCCCCCCTGCCCCCTACCACCCTCGACAGCAAGACCCCCCTCCCCTGCCCCCCCTAGACAGCAAGACCCCCCCTCCCCTGCCCCCCTGCACCCACCTACCCCTGCCCCCCTCCCCCCTACCCCTGCACCCACCCACCCCTGCCCCCCTCCCCCCTACCCCCCTCGACAGCAAGACCCCCCTTTCCGGCCCTGCCCCCCCTACACAGCAAGACCCCCCCTCCCCTGCCCCCCCTCCCCCTACCCCTGCACCCACCCCAACCCTGCCCCCATCGACAGCAAGACCCCTCCACCCCCGGTAACCCCCACCCCTCCCTCCACCCCTCGACAGTAAGACCCCCCCCACCCCCCTGCACCGACCCCCACCCCTCTCTCCCCTCCTCGACAAAAAGACCACCCCAGCTAGGGTTAGGGTTCTCGTGTCCATATCTGTGTCTAGATAGCTAGGGCTAGGGTTAGGGTTTACCTGAGGAGGGTGGCTTCGTCGGAGGATGGAGGCGGCGAGGAGGGTGGCTTCGTCGGAGGAGGAAGGCGGCGAGGAAGGCTCCTTCGTCGGAGGAGGGAGGCTGGTCGCCGGAGGGAGGGGTCATGCGTGCGAGCGGGGTCGCCGGGGGGAGAAGGGGAGGGTGTCGCCGGAGGGAGGGTCGCCGGAGGGGAGGGTTCGCCGGGGGAGAGGGGAGAGGGGGATCGAGCGGGAAGAAAAATTTGGGTGAAAATTTTGTGATTTCGATCGGGCCAGGAACCCTATATGAAATAAGACAGCGACGTATAAAGTATACGTCGCAAAACATCGCAATACAGCGACGTAAAAGGTACGTCCGTCGCAAAACGTCGCCCGTCAGCGACGTAAAAAATACTACGTCGCTGAACGTCGCTACGCAGCGACGGTCAGCGACGTGTAGCACTAGGAGTCGCTATAGGCAATTATCAGCGACTGCTTTTTCCGCCGTCGCTAATATACGTCGCTATTCTAGCAGATTTTAGTAGTGAGGGTCATCCATGGCGTATTTCAGATTAGTAATTTTAGCCTTCTCTGATCACTGCCAAGTGTGTTTGTGTTAGAGAGAGAAGAAGAAACATCTATTTGGTAGTCAAACTGCTAATTTTAGCCTCACATGAGAAGAAGAATTATATAATTTTGTTTATTAGCTACTGAATCAATTCCGAAATAAAAACGCACTTTACAGCATCCATTACAAAGGCAGAAATGGGGACTACTTAATACAAAAGTGCCCATTTATCAAAAAGAAATGCAGCTGATCGCTTGAAGAATACAATGATAGTACTCCCGCTCTAACCTATCAGCCCCTGTACGACTCCGTACACTTGACGCGTATCAGCTCTCCATTGGGCCGCTAACTGGCGCTCTATCTCGACTGCTGTCGCCGCTCGGACAGTGGAAGGACCCTCGTGCCCTCGCTCGACGCCGTTAATGACCCATTTGTCCTCCTGCTTCTTCCCACCGACATCGCTCTCTGTGTCAACTTTAAAGGACTTACGAGAAAACGACACGAGAACCAGTCAATATCCCAGCAATGGATGGACGGATGTTATAGTGTTCGTTCGCATGGTACTTGACACTCCTTCTTCTTGCTTCTGTGTGGTATATATATATATATATATATATATATATATATATATATATATATATATATATATATATATATATATATATATATATATATATATAGGTGTGCATATTTGAACCAAACCGACAAAATCGAACCAAACCAAACCGAATCGGTCGGTTTTTAACCGAACCGATGGTCCGGTCGGATTGGTTCGACTTGACCATTTGAAAAACCGACCGATTTGGTTCGGTTCACGGTTTGGTCATTCCAAAAACCGCTTAAACTAAACCAAACCGAACCAAGTTAGTAACAACCTAAAGTTAGGTTTATATCCGGTCCAACTTATCTATCTCATTGTTTGTTTATTTTCCATCTTCAATTCATAGGTCTATTAGGATTATAGTTTATTTTCGAGAATCATTTTGGATTTATAGAATAAAGTGATATACTTAGAAGATTATTGTCCATTTTGGAATCTCATACAAACATCTTCCAAATAAAAGATGGTTAGAATTTATTTTTGTGTGAATTTACTTTGTGAAACACTTTTATATACTTGAAATTTTTTGTCTGATCAAAATCGATTAGCCGAACCGATCCAAACCGAACCAAGTCGGTCGGTTTCAAAATCGAACCGACCAATTGGTTGGTTTGGTTCGGCTGTGATTATTTTCAAACCGATTAACTTCAATTCGACTTTGGTTGTGACCAAATAGGTCGACCACCGACCGATGCACACCCCTATATATATATATATATATATATATATATATATATATATATATATATATATATATATATAGAGGAAAATGTACCTAAGGTCGACCTTAGGTAAGTTACCTAAGGTCGACCTGATTTTTCTTACTTTACAACATTTTTTTCTTGAATATTTTTTTATGGGATTGATCTACACCTTATTGATTGGCAACATACCAAATTTCAAGAAAAAATAATATTGTTTATGTTAGAAATTCTTCACAATTCTTCGTTTTGAAAACTGCAAGAAAATAAAATGATTAAATGTTACCGGCCTCCGGGGAAGTCGCGCACGTAGCACTGCCCTAAGAGATAGTCCGGGTCTATGTGCAGACGGTTTCCGAACGCTCCTAGTGGTAAAATCCCCGCTCTACCGTGATCTCGTTGTCGCACACGACGCTGAAAGAATGACCCCGACTTAGCTCTGCCCAGAGCAACGACGAACAGCAACAACAGTACGAAGGAGACAAAAATTCTTGAGAGGTTTGAGAGGAAAAATTTCTGTCTTGAAGAAGAAGAATCACAGCCTTATATAGACTGAGTGAGGCACTTTGTAACGTTCAGAAATAATGGACAATAATAATTTAACGTTACAAGCAATGAGAAATACAAAAAACGTGGTACAATGAATCTGGACACAATTTTGAATATAAACGTTAAGAAATTAATATGACTGTAACGGTCAAAAAATTTAATAGGAGCAAAAAGAATTTTTGGGTCTCAGCCCGAACCCGAAGAAGGAATCGGATCGGCATTCGGCGCCCGCAGATGTGGGCACGTGCCCGCACCCGTTACGCACGTCGAACCGAACCGAACTGAGCCGAGCCGGGCCGGGCGGCGGCGGCGGCACGCGCGTGTGGCCCATGGGGCTCCCATTCAAATAGTTTAATGAAGCAAGAAGGGAGAAGTGTATATATGCACATTGAAGACTATTGTGCAGCCGATGTGGGACTAATAGCTAAGTGGGAGTTGAGCTTTTGCTCCAAAAAGCTAAAGTGAGCTAACAATCCCCCCCCCCAAAAGCTCAAGTTCCAGGGTAATGAAAGACAGAAAGATAAAAGAAGAGTATGAGAATTTCTGGGCAGTTGTATACTATGCATAAATGAGATGGACTACAGCCTTGAATCTCACATAGTGACTATTGTCTTTGTCTGAAGAAGAGCTTGATGGACTACGCCTTGAATCAGTCTTCTTAAACCAGATTCAGACAATAGCACACATAGTACGCTAGAGGTACTTGGGTCTATCGGGTGGCACGTTTGGTTGGCCATTCGCACTATTACACATTCATGAGAGTTGTCTAGGATCGTCCTGTCCTATAGTCGCGGCCCTCACGACCTCTCATATCGGTAAGTCCTTAAGGGTTGGTGATAGGAATCAACCCTGCATATAATGCTTGAACTTATTAAGAGTTTAAACTCAACCTGTCCATATCACAAAAGGAACACTGTCACCATAGGGATGGGGTATGAATGTACACATGTACAGCCTCCTGGGCTTTTATTTTAAAGAGAATTTAATCTCAGGTCAGTGTTCCATAATAGTCACCTAGTCCAGCTTGTTTCTACCCATTGAAACGGCTTCTTGGGATCTCCAGTCAGACTCGGTTGGGTTGCCACTGCTGGTGACTATACTATGGGCTTAACCCCACCCCCCTCGATGATTCTAGGATCAATGTCCTAGACAGACCCTTCGTCAAGTGGTCTGCAAGGTTCTTTTCTGACTTTATATAGTTAAGAACCACATATTTGCCCAATAGGCTCTTTATTGACTTGAAGCGCAGCTGCAGGTGCCTGTTCATCTTAGCATTCACAGAATCATGCTTTAGTAGTTCTATAACAGATTTATTATCACAGTTTATAGAAATTGCAAGAACAGGATGAACAGAAATGGGTATATGCATAACAAGATTTCTAAGCCATTCGGCCTCTGTACATGTAGTATCCAAAGCTATCATTTCAGAGTCCATTGTACTTCTGGCTATGATAGTTTGTTTACATGATCCCCAGGAGATTGCAGCTCCTGCTAGGGTAAAAATATATCCAGTAGTGGATTTTACATCATGTGAATCAGTTACCCAATTTGCATCGGAGTAACCTTCTATGATATCAGGGTGTCTAGTATAATGAAGTTTATAATCTAGAGTACCCTTAAGATATCTAAATACTCTGTCTAATGCAGTCCAATGTGACTGATTTGGGTAACTAGTATATCTACTTAGTCTCCCAATAGCAAATGCAATGTCAGGTCTGGTCCTCTTTGTTATATACATAAGGGACCCAATCACTTGTGAATATCTATGTTGTTCTATAGGTGATCCTTCGTTCTTCTTGAGAACAACATTACTGTCATAAGGGATAAGGGCAGGTTTCTTGTCAAAGTACTCAAACTTCCTTAGCATTTTCTCAATTGAATGTGCTAAGGATAGAGTATAGCCCTTTTTGCTTTTTGATACTTGTATTCCTAGGATCAGATTTGCCTCACCTAAGTCTTTCATATCAAACTGGTTGGACAAATAATTCTTAGTATTATTTATCAGTTCCAGTGAAGATCCTAGAATAAGGATATCATCAACATACAAGCATAAAATAACACAACTTCCATTTGTATTTTTAGAATACAAACATTTGTCATATTCATTTGGCACAAAACCAAATTCTATAATGACTTTGTCAAATTTGTTGTGCCATTGCTTGGGAGCTTGCTTTAGGCCATAAAGAGATTTTACTAATCTACAAACCTTCTTTTCTTGACCTTTAGCAATAAAACCTTCAGGTTGCTCCATATAAATTTCTTCTTCCAAATCTCCATTTAGAAATGCTGTCTTTACATCCATTTGATGGATCAGCATATCATGCATGGATGCTAAAGCTAGAAGGATTCTAATAGAAGATATTCTAGCTACAGGAGAGTATGTATCAAAATAATCTAATCCTTTCTTCTGGGTAAAACCTTTTGCTACTAGTCTAGCCTTATATTTTTCTATGGTACCATCGGCTCTAAGTTTTTTCTTAAAGATCCACTTACAACCTATTGGTTTGCTGCCTAAAGAAAGATCTGCTAAAAGCCAAGTATTGTTCTCCATGATGGAGTTGTACTCATTGTTAATAGTTTTTTTCCAGAAAGGGGCATCAGGAGAGGATATGGCTTCTTCATAAGTTGAGGGATCACCTTCTATCAAAAATGTGAAGAATCCTTCTCCTAAATTCTTTTCAATCCTTTCTCTTTTACTCCTTCTAGGTTCTATGACTTGTACAGATTGAGAATTAGTCATTTGGTCATGAGAACTAGTAGACTGAGTAAGAGAAGGGTTAGAGGAAGATGAAGGATTTCTATCTTTGAAGGGAAAAATGTTCTCAAAGTAAACTGCATCTCTAGCTTCGATGATTGTATTATTAGAGATTTCATTTACTTCAGAGTGGGTTACAAGGAATCTATTGGCATTACTATCTAGGGCATATCCTATGAATACAGCATCTACTGTCTTAGGTCCTATCTTTCTCTTTTTGGGTTCAGGAATTCCTACTTTAGCTAGACATCCCCAAACTTTGAGGTAATTAATCCTAGGAGTCCGACCTTTCCATAATTCATATGGTGTCTTATCATTAGTCTTATTGGGTATCCTATTTAGAATATAACAGGCTAACAATAAGGCTTCTCCCTAAAGATTATCAGGGACACCTGAGCTAAGAAGCATTACATTGACCATATCTAAAAGAGTGCGATTCTTCCTTTCAGCAACTCCATTGGATTGTGGTGAATAAGGAGCAGTTACCTCATGAATAATTCCATGCTCTTCACAGAAGTTAGTCATTTCATTTGAGGTATACTCTCCACCATGATCTGATCTAAGGATCTTAATCTTTCTATCCAGCTGGTTCTCAGCTTCAGATTTATAGACCTTGAATCTGTCTAAAACTTTATCTTTTGTCTTAAGAAGGTAGGTGTAACAATACTTTGAATGGTCATCTATAAAAGTAACAAAGTATTTCCTACCGCCTCGGGTCAAGACCCTATTGGAATCACAAACATCACTATGGATAAGTTCTAGGAGTTCAGAATCCCTATGGACAGATTTGAAAGGTAATCTAGTATGTTTGGCTTGAACACATGTCTCACATTTGTGTTCATCGTCTATAGGAGTCTTAGGGATAAGATCTAAGTTCATCATCCTTTTGATAGATCCTAAGTTCACATGACCTAGTCTACCATGCCAAACATTTGACGATTCAACATTTGCAATAAAAGAAGGATTAAAACTTTCATTCATAATAATTAAAACAAAAAGTCCATCTTTCATAAATCCTTTTCCAATAAATAGATCATTCTTAGAGAAAACTACTTTATTGGCCTCCATTACAATTTTGTATCCTGAGGCTACAAGGAGGGATCCACTAACAAGATTTCTCCTGACAGACGGCACATGAAGCACATCATGGAGAGGTAGAATTTTTCCTGATGTCATCTTCAGATCTATTCTTCCTCTTCCCACAACTTGTGCCGTAGAGCCATCTCCTAGGGTTACGCCTCCTCCACCTGATTCCTGATAGGTTGAAAAACAGGAGCGATCAAATGAAACATGAACATTAGCTCCAAAATCCAACCACCAATCATCAGAATGGAAAGACAGGTTTATTACAGGTTGAAAGCTTACAGACCTGAAGGAGCTGGAAGACCCATTCAGAATCATGTTAGCCTCTGGCTTGCCTTTTCCCTTGAATGAGTTCTGAATAGGTTCTTTCTTCCTTTGGAAGCAGTTGATGGCTGTATGGTTGGTTCTACCACACACAAAACAAAATCTTCTTTGATCCTGAGTCTGACCAAAGTTTTTAGGTTTTTGGGGTTGAGGGTTTTGGTGGTGATGGTTTTGGTGATGAAGATTTTTGTGAGGAGGTTGAAAACTCTGCTTCTTTTTGAAGGAGGTTTTCTTGGATTTGAGGTGGTTGTTAGACTTAGGTTTTTCATGGTTTTTTACAAGGTTTACCTTAGCTGTGGCATTTGACCTAGCTTTGGTCTTGGATCTATATTTCTCTTTTGTTCTAATTCTCTGTAGAGCTTGAGAATATGTAATAGATCCTTGTAGATATAGAAGGTCTTTTGCCACTTTAGACCAGGAAGGGAGAAGTTTATCTATCAAGCATCCTATTTTGTGCTCAGTAGAAAAAACGGTTCCCTTGGCTTGAAGCTGCCTAAGGTGTTCTTGGAACTCATGGATTTGGTCATTGATAGGTTTGTTATCTACCATGACATATTGATTGAATGTGGTAGAATTGAATCTATCAATTCCAGCATCATCACAACCATACTCATCTTCCAAGGCATCCCAGAGTTCTTTAGCGCTTTTATACTCAAAAAATATGTCGTAGAGTGACTCCGACATAGCGCTTAAGATTCTGTGGAAGCAGTGGTAGTCAATTTCCTTAGGGGTCTTAGGCTTGGTAGAAGAAGAGGAAGAGGACTTGGACACCCCTACGTCAGACTCAGTCTCATCAGAATTATTTGAGATGGGTGTGGACCCATCAATGGCAGAAATCAGACCTAAAGTGGTAAGCCAAAATTTCATCTGGCTTTGCCACCTCTTGAAGTAGGTGCCATTGAATTTTGCAGGCTTTGCAGAAAAAGTCTCTTCCTTGGAAGTCATGTTTTCTAAAGTCTGAAAAATTATATTTACTCAATAAGATGGCTTTAAACTAAAATTAACAATTAAACTAATTTTAGTAGTAAATCCTTAAATTTTTTTAGTTTTCAAGTTTTGATAAGGTTGGGTTAGCTGTAGGGGCCGGATCCCAGCAAGCGGAGGTTCACTAGGAACTCTTAAGTACCGGTCGCTTAGACGATATTTCGCCTTGTTGACAGAAGGGCCCTTTCGGCTTGTTCCCAAACAAATCTTGACTTTAGAACTTTAAAGATAAAGGATTATTTTTTACTAAATTAATTAATTGTTTGATTTAGCTTAAATGAAAAAATATTGAGTAAAATGAAAGATAGTATTGACAAAATACTAAAACAAAAGACGGTAAACAAGTATTTGTCTAAGATGCCAATTTAACTAATAATAACAATTTGATACTAGTGTGAGAGAAATTTGACAGTAAACAAATAACTTGTTGGTAGTGATAACAATTCTATAACAATTCTTAAAGCAATTCTTTCCTAATAATGACAAGCTATCACTATTCTTTCCTAACAAATGTTAAGAATAGCAAAGTTAACAGAAGCTTGTTGGTAAACAAATAAGTTGTTTACAGTAACTAAAATTTGTCAAAATTTGCTAAGTTACTAACAGAACAATTGAATATAACAAACAGATGATTTAATGAACAGTAACTTGTTATCCGAATGTAACAAACAGCTTGTTATCCGAATGTAACAGATGATTTAAAAAATTAATTGTTTAACAAGCAGTAACTTGTTATCCGAATGAATAGTAAAATGAGTAAGACAAATAATTAGTTTGTAAAACCGAATATCTCTTAGATTGTTAGAAATTCTTCACAATTCTTCGTTTTGAAAACTGCAAGAAAATAAAATGATTAAATGTTACCGGCCTCCGGGGAAGTCGCGCACGTAGCACTGCCCTAAGAGATAGTCCGGGTCTATGTGCAGACGGTTTCCGAACGCTCCTAGTGGTAAAATCCCCGCTCTACCGTGATCTCGTTGTCGCACACGACGCTGAGAGAATGACCCCGACTTAGCTCTGCCCAGAGCAACGACGAACAGCAACAACAGTACGAAGGAGACAAAAATTCTTGAGAGGTTTGAGAGGAAAAATTTCTGTCTTGAAGAAGAAGAATCACAGCCTTATATAGACTGAGTGAGGCTTTTTGTAACGTTCAGAAATAATGGACAATAATAATTTAACGTTACAAGCAATGAGAAATACAAAAAATGTGGTACAATGAATCTGGACACAATTTTGAATATAAACGTTAAGAAATTAATATGACTGTAACGGTCAAAAAATTTAATAGGAGCAAAAAGGATTTTTGGGTCTCAGTCCGAACCCGAAGAAGGAATCGGATCGACATTCGGCGCCCGCAGATGTGGGCACGTGCCCGCACCCGTTACGCGCGCCGAACCGAACCGAACTGAGCCGAGCAGGGCCGGGCCGGGCGGCGGCGGCGGCGCGCGCGTGTGGCCCATGGGGCTCCCATTCAAATGGTTTAATGAAGCAAGAAGGGAGAAGTGTATATATGCACATTGAAGACTATTGTGCAGCCGATGTGGGATTAATAGCTAAGTGGGAGTTGAGCTTTTGCTCCAAAAAGCTAAAGTGAGCTAACAGTTTAGCCCCCTATCTATCCCTTGCAAAATCGGCGGTGTAGCAGCAAAGTTTTAGACCGTCGATTTTGCAAGGGATAGATAGGGGGCTAAACAATATTATAATCACTTGAAATTTGGTATGTTGCCAATCAATAAGGTGTAGATCAATCCCATAAAAAACATTCAAGAAAAAAATGTTGTAAAGTGAGGAAAATGAGGTCGACCTTAGGTAACTTACCTAAGGTCGACCTTAGGTACATTTTCCTCATATATATATATATATATATATATATAGAAGGTGAGGTGGTTATATGTACCTTCAAAAATCTTATTCCTCCATGTTCCTCCGTCATGTGGCACTTCTTTATTGATCCAAGCAAATAGGAAAGGAGGTTAGGGGAAGACATGAGCGAATAGGAGAGGGACACGTAACGGAGGAATATATATATATATATATAAACCCCTAGGCATGAGCGTTCGCCACAATTACCTTCTTTCTATATATATATATATATATATATATATATATATATATATATATATATATATATAAACTAAAAAAAATTATTCAGTTTTCTGTTTTGGATCGAAACCGAAATCCAAAATCGAAACTAAATAGGAAAATTTAGTATTTTTAAAACCGAAACCGAACTAAATTTTTTTAAAACCAAACGAATCTCTTATTCGATTCGGTTCGATTTGATTTTCGGTCCAAAAATGAATAATAATCATCCCTACTGCTCAACCTGACAAATGGGATTGCTTGGTGGATTAGGTTTCTTGCAGAACCATGGTGCAACTTGTCTCGTTGATCCACAATTAGATCTATTGTGAATGTACATTACCCTATTCTAACACATCTCACATCAAAGATATCAACTTTTTGGATCGATAGTAAGATCATTACAAAAAAAATTGTAGATTAGTGATAGATATTTAGTGTGACGCATATACGTGACAGATTTAGTGTGTCGTTGATTAGCGACGGAGAAACAACCTACGAGCGAAGGAATTCATACTAGATACAGTGTCGTAGCTGTAGCTATAGGACGGTATCACCGTCACTATGTTACATATATAGGATAACCTTTGGGGAGCTCGGTGATACCCCTTCTATCGTTTATTTTAGTATGAATGACGGAAGGGGCTTCACACATCCATCGTCTAGAACAGAACTTAAGTTCTTCCATAGCCCTATTTCGATCATTTGAGCCCCCAAATCTCCTTTCGTGTCCCCAAATCTCCTATGTTCCCTGCCCCTACACTGCCCCTTCTCTGATCGGGCAACCTCCCCTTTATACGGAGCCCCCAAATCTCCTATGTTCTCTGTCCCCATGCACCACCCCTTCTCCGACTGGTAGACCTCTCCTCGATGTGGAGTTGGCCTGTGAAAAGGAATTGGAGATGGCCCATGAGGTTCGATATTGGACTGGATCCATATGCCTTACAAGAAAAAAATTTATGTAATGCCTGAACCAATCTCAATTATCTACACCTCATGATTCCATTCCCTACCCGATATGGGACTAACTGCCAACTCCATTGTCACCCCTCCAGAGGGTTTATTCGAAAACGAGATACAATCCAACACTCCATCTTAACTCGTTTTCGCTGATCGAGCAACCAAGCACACACCGACTACCTTTGTCTGTTCCCGCTAGCCGAGCATCTTTACTCGTACCCGCTAGCCGAACATCTTGCTCCTTACCATCAACCAAGCAACCAGGAGATCCAACATATTGTCATCTTGATCCGTTCAACCACAGCACTAAATCGATATGTTCATCCATACCACCATTGTGTGTCAACCACAACGACTTGATCCATCTTGGATAGTTGCATATGCTCCTAGCTCCACCTTGAGAACAATTATACACATGAAACACATAAACGTTCTGCAACATCTATCTCAAACCAATTATTGTCACCCCCAGTTTTCGAATTAGGGGTATTTTCGTCATTTTTCAAGTTTTATAATTTTTAGGAATTTTTATTTATTTTATGTGATTTTTTGGGATTTATTTGGTTTGGTTTGGATTTTATCCAATTCGGACTTAAGTTGGAGACCCGGGTAGCCTGGACGCTAATGGGACCCACATACTAGCTGGGCTTAGCCCACATACCATCCTAATTAGGTTAGAAATCATAAACCCTATTTCCATGGCTTAATTAGTCATTTTAGAGCTTAATTAGTATTTAGAAATTAGACCGAACCAACCCGAAACAAACCGAACCCAACCTAAGTCTATTGGGTTTGGGGCTATTGGATCCTACCCAAAACCCACAAACCCTTTCCTCCCACCATGGCCGGCCATGAGTAGAGCCCCCCCCCCCCCCCCCCCCCCCCCCCCCTTTTTCTTCTTCATTAAGTTGCAACCCTCTCTCTCTCCAAAAATTCCTTTCTTCCCAAACTCCTTCTTCCCTACAAGAACCTAATTTAGGTAAACCATTAAATCCTCTATTTATTGCTCTTTGCTTTTAATGTCTTCACATTAATTGTAGGGAATGAGATTCTCCACGATTTGCCCATGAATTTGTAGGTTTTTCCTAGAAAATCTAGGTTAAGAAATATTTTGGGGTTTATATATTAAGTGGTATATATATATATATATATATATATATATATATATATATATATATATATATATATATATATATATATATATATATATATATGTAGTATTTGTATATATGTATTTGTGTGTGTGTGTAGAGAATTGGTGGTGGTGGTGTTTGTGTCATGAGAATGGTGGTGAGAGTGTGAGTGAGCTTGTGAGAGTGTGTGTATGTGCTTGTGTGAGTGTGTGTGAGAGAGTGTGAGAGGGTGGTGTGTGTGTTTGAGAGTGGCATTTATATATATATATATATATATATATATATATATATATATATATATATATATATATATATATATATATATAAGTATTTGTGTGTGTAGAGGAATGAGAGAGTGGTAGTGGTATTGGTGTCATGAGAGTGGTGTAGAGAGTGGTGGTGATGTTGTATGAGTGTGTGAGTATTTGTGTGTGTGTGTCTATATATATATATATATATATATATATATATATATATATATATATATATATATATATATATATATATATATATATATTTATATATATATATATATATGTTTGTGTGGGTGTATTTATATATATGTAGATATACGTGTGTGTGTGTGTGTTTATATGTATGTGGAGATATGTGTGTTTGAGTATTTATATATATGTAGAGATTGTGTGTGAGTGTATTGATATATATATATATATATATATATATATATATATATATATATATATATATATATATATATATATATATATATATATATATATATATATAGATAGATAGAAGGATATATATATATATATATATATATATATATATATATATATATATATATATATATATATATATATATATAGAAGAAGAGGAGAGGAAGTGAAGTAGATGAGGAGAAGAGGAGGAGCAACTGCAGCAGCAGCTAGCAGCAGTGCAGCAGCAGTAAGCACAGCAGTAGCAGTGGCAGCAAGGCCACAGCAGCAGCAGCTGCAATGGCAGCAGCTGCAGTGGCTTGCCCCCCCCCCCCCTTTTTAACCCCTTTTCCCCCTTAAAACCCCCCCTAATGCGTATATATATGTGTATATATATATATATATATATATATATATATATATATATATATATATATATATATATATATATAGATAGTTATATAGTTAGAAATTAAGAAGAATTAGAAGATTAGAAGATAAGAAGAGTATAAGAAGAAGTTGAGAAGAATTAGAATAAGAAGAAGACTAAGAGTTCAAGGAGGTTTAGAAAGAAGTTAGAGAAGAAGGAATTAGAAGAAGTTAGGAAAATTAGAAGAAGAATAGGAAGAAGGAGTTAGAAGAAGAATTAGAGGAAGAATAGGAAGAAGAAGTTAGAAGAAGAGTTAAGAAAGAGAAATAGAATAAGAGCTAGAAGGGAGTTTTAGGAGAAATCGAGTTAGAGAGCGAATTTGAGCCCGGAGTATCGGAACGCAATAAAACTTGGCGTGGAGTTAGAATACGTGATTTAGATTTTGCGGGTAGGCTCCCGAGTGGAAATCGGGGTCGTAGGGCGCCGGTATCGCGCCGTATCAGTGCGTATCTTGAAATATTCAAGATTTTGGCAACGGGCCGTATCTTGGACTAGACGTCCACTTTACCTAGGTATTTTGGTATGTAATATATTTATAGACTAGTACCTTACTATCCTGGGGAGATCGGAACAAAATATCAAGCGTAGGTAGGCTAACTAGATAATCGTCGAAGGTAGAATTTTGCCCTTTTTAAAGGTAAAATAGGTAATTGGCCTATGGCCAAGATATGAGTATCGAAGTCCAAGATGGACTTAGATATGGGTTATAGAGATTGGTAATGGGTAGAAATAGCCGTCTAGACTTAGTCTTGACCCCGGTTGACCACGGTTGACTTTTTAGACCAAAAGTCAACTATGGGTCAACACTTTGCCCAATTTAGTTCCAAATTCCATTAGACTTGTGCAGTTGACCAAAAGTCAACTATTAGTCACCAGTGACCTAGAGTTGACCTAGGGTTGACCAGAGTTGACCACAGTTGACCAGAGTTGACCGATTGACCAAAAGTCAACTGTTGACTCAAATCGACCTAGATTAATTCCGTTTGACTTGCATTGACCCAGTTTGACCCAGTTTAACCCGGTTAGACCTAGTATGACTTAGGTTGACCCCGTACAACCTAGTTTGACATGTCCTGACCTAGAATGACATAATAGGATTAAAATTATCTTGACTTTACTTCCTAAACAGAGTATTGATACGTCTTGTTCTCTATAGGTCCTCGAGACGCTGCATTTGCTCCGGTTGACGTACCATACCATATTACAGGCGAGTACATTTTCTGACACTTTTCCAATTTATGATGATTGTTATAATTCATGTAATTAGTGTAGATATGCTTGTTCTCGACACATTGGTCACACGGATTGGTATTCATGGATCCCGACATGAGATGTTATTCCTCGTTATCTTGGTATATCTTGTGCAAGCCCCCTTGTAGTTCATGTGCAGTATATGGACACCGATTCTCGAGGAGACTTGCTCCCTTCTCGTAGAATCCCGTGTCGTAACTTGTCTTGCTTGGATCCACTCTACCAGTCGGGGACGGGGAGTACTAGTGTAGATGTGTGGTCATACCCGCCTTGTATATATTGTGAACCTTGTGAATGCCAATCCTATACCACACGTATGATTGGCTAGATCATAACCTTGTGCAGACCCAATCCGGCCACATGTTGTAGCTAGTATTTACACACCTAGATATATGATTCTTGATTCTTGTACATGCCATGATCAGTTTACTTGCCTTGTTCTAGCTCTAGTTTTACAGCTTACCTTGCCATGATACTCACATGTACATTCCATAATTTTCTTGTATATACTCTCTATTTACAGTCTTATAGCTTTTGTCATATCTTGTGAACTGTTGTTAGTAGATTGTACTCGTTCCATCTTGACAGAATATGTTAAAAATATTACAGATGCTGACGAGGGGGATTACTGTACCTACTACGGTCCGGATGACGTAGTGGGCCTAGACCTGGAGACTTTGGTCCAGCAGGGCTTAGCTCCGCCTGGCGAGACCTTACCTATTGCTTAGTTAGAGTAGGTCTTTTATACTGGACCTTGTCTCCAGCTACTTTTGAGACTGTTATTATTATGGATTGTATTAGAGACTTGGGCTTGTATATTATTTGGTGTTTGGACTTGACAGGTTATTATTTTATCGTCTTGTTGTCTTTATCTTTCAGTCTTTACTTTATCATCTTAGAGTTGTGATTGAGCACTCATATATATTCATTGCTTGTCCTCCGTTCGGAGTTGACCATATTCTCGACAGGTTTTTGATATATATATAAATTGTTTAGAGTAGAAAACCTACAGCGTTCCATGCCGTTTTTATGGTGAGGGCTGGGCGTTGTCACGTGCACGTGCCCTTATAGCGGGTGCGGGTCGTGACATATTTTAGTGGTGGCCCACGCAGGTCCTGAAGTCGCAATTAGTGCGATGTCGTAGTGGCGCTCGACTTAGAGTGCTATTACGAGCCTGCGGTACGTATCTAGGATAGGCTATAGGCTAAGAGTACTCAATCATAGTAGGATCTTTCCTTGCTTATCTTGCTTACCATCTTTGATATTGATTTAATGCATTCTAGCTGTCCTCCTTTGATATAATCTTTCTTGTGCCATATTGATATCTTTCTTTTAATCTGTCTCCAGGATAGTTATGACTCACTCTCCTGGCAAGGAGCACGGGGAGACGGAGAGGTCTGCCACCTCTGGCGGACAGGCTCCGGTCACTTCTCCTGCAGTCGGAACGTCAGTTGGGATTCTCGGGGGTACTCCTCCAGCGCTCTCGATGACAGTCCCTGGGGTTGCGGGTGCTCTTCCCGCAGTGCCAGGGGCTACGACGGGAGTTGCCGGGGGCGTTCTTCCTCCTGCCGTGCAGCGGATTCCTCCACTAGTTGCAGATGTACTTCCACCTCCACCTCGTCTGCCTACAGATATGGGGCAGATGCTTACCTTCCTCCAGCAGATGCTGGAGACTCAGAGAGCCCAGGCCGAGGCTCAGCAGAGGCAGACAGACGCGATGCGTCAGGGCATGGAGGATGCCCATCAGTTGGCCCTTGCAGCCGTGGAGCAGAGGGCTCCTCATCCGGGGATGCGTACTAGGTACGGAGATATCCAGGACTTCAAGAAGCTCGGGCCCCGTGACTTTAGCGGGACCGAGGGTATGGTCTATGCAGACGATTGGCTCGAGGATATCGAGCGGCAGATGAGGGCCTCCTGCCTGGCAGATGACCTGAAGGTCGAGGCGGTAGGTTTGCAGTTGCTAGACATTGCGCGCACCTGGTTCAAAAATGAGCCAGCCCTAGCTGGAGAGGGCCGTACTTGGGCAGAGTTCAAGCTCCTCTCTAAGGAGAAGTTCTTTTCCCCCATGGACAAGATTGATCTGGTGCGACAGTTCTAGGATCTGCAGCAGGGCAGTCTATCTGTGAAGGAGTACGCAGCGGAGTTCGGCCGTCTGAGCCGATACGCAGAGTACATGGTTCGAGACCCGAAGATCAGGGCAAGCCATTTCAGGAAGGGGCTGACTTGGGATATCAAGATCCTCATTCCCTCCTTCTATGAGACTTATACCCAGATCTACGTAGAGGCCCGCAAGGTTGAGCGGGAGTGGGGCTTGAAGCCCAAGAGGGAGCGTGATCTTTTTTCGGGAGCTTCTAGCAGTGCGGGGGCTGCTAAGCGCCCTCAGCTTCAGCATCGTTCTTTCCAGCATCACCAGTCGCAGGTGCAGGCCAGAGCACCGGTTCAGCAGCAGGTGTAGCACACTCAGCAGAGGCAGGCACAGCATGGGGCTCCTTGTAACTTCTGCAAGCAGCCCGGTCACATCTGGGAGGTCTACCGGAAGAGGCTGGGCTTGTGCCTCTATTGCGGGGAGGCTGGACATCAGTTGAGAGATTGTCCTACGAACCATCGCCATACAGCTCAGGGAGCACAGGGTAGGCCACCTATGGCACCGCATCACGCCCTCCACCAGCAGCGGGATATACCCCGCCAGGACAGGGCTTTTGCGATGACAGTTGAGGATCCTGCACGCATTGGACTATGAGGTAGGGTCTTGCTCTTTCTTTTACCTGTTCTTTCCGCCCATTGATTGATTATTGCTTTCTTAGTACCTTTAGTTTGCATATGTGATGATCATTCTAGATTAAATAAAAAACCCCAATGAAGACTGCAATAACACGATACTGTAGAGATTTAAAACCATGCATGTGTTCTGATTTCCTGGATTACATGTTATATAACTTAGGATAAAATTTAGTAGACCTTGATTGTTGGGTGCTTGACCTAGAGAAGAGTACGACCGTTTGAATTTCGAGGACGAATTTTTTAAGGAGGATAGATTTGTCACCCCCAGTTTTTGAATTAAGGGTATTTTCGTCATTTTTCAAGTTTTATAATTTTTAGGAATTTTTATTTATTTTATGTGATTTTTTTGGATTTATTTGGTTTGGTTTGGATTTTATCCAATTCGGACTCAAGTTGGAGACCCGGTTAGCCTGGACACTAGTGGTACCCACATACTAGCTGGGCTTAGCCCACATACCATCCTAATTAGGTTAGAAATCATAAACCCTATTTCCATGGCTTAATTAGTCATTTTAGAGCTTAATTAGTATTTAGAAATTAGACCGAACCAACCCGAAACAAACCGAACCCAACCTAAGTCTATTGGGTTTGGGGCTATTGGATCCTACCCAAAACCCACAAACCCTTTCCTCCCACCATGGCCGGCCATGAGTAGAGCCCCCCCTTTTTTCTTCTTCATTAAGTTACAACCCTCTCTCTCTCTCCAAAAATTCCTTTCTTCCCAAACTCCTTCTTCCCTACAAGAACCTAATTTAGGTAAGCCATTAAATCCTCTATTTATTGCTCTTTGCTTTTAATGTCTTCACATTAATTGTAGGGAATGAGATTCTCCACCATTTGCCCATGAATTTGTAGGTTTTCCCTAGAAAATCTAGGTTAAAAAATATCTGGGGGTTTATATATATATATATATATATATATATATATATATATATATATATATATATATATATATATATATATATATATATATATATATATGTGTATGTATGTATATATATATATGTAGTATTTGTATATATGTATTTGTGTGTGTGTGTAGAGAATTGGTGGTGGTGGTGTTTGTGTCATGAGAATGGTGGTGAGAGTGTGAGTGAGCTTGTGAGAGTGTGTGTATGTGCTTGTGTGAGTGTGTGTGAGAGAGTGTGAGAGGGTGGTGTGTGTGTTTGAGAGTGGTATATATATATATATATATATATATATATATATATATATATATATATATATATATATATATATATATATATATATATATATATATATATATAAGTATTTGTGTGTGTAGAGGAATGAGAGAGTGGTAGTGGTATTGGTGTCATGAGAGTGGTGTAGAGAGTGGTGGTGATGTTGTGTGAGTGTGTGAGTATTTGTGTGTGTGTGTCTATATTTATATATATATATATATATCTATATGTGTGTGTGGGTGTATTTATATATATGTAGATATACGTGTGTGTGTGTGTGTTTATATGTATGTGGAGATATGTGTGTGTGAGTATTTATATATATGTAGAGATTGTGTGTGAGTGTATTGATATACATATATATATATAGATAGATAGGAGGATATATATATATATATATATATATATATATATATATATATATATATATATATATATATATATATATAGAAGAAGAGGAGAGGAAGTGAAGAAGATGAGGAGAAGAGGAGGAGCAACTGCAGCAGCAGCTAGCAGCAGTGCAGCAGCAGTAAGCACAACAGTAGCAGTGGCAGCAAGGCCACAGCAGCAGCAGCTGCAATGGCAGCAGCTGCAGTTGCTTGCCCCCCCCCCCCTTTTTAACCCCTTTTCCCCCTTAAAACCCCCCCTAATGCATATATATATGTATATATGTATATATATGTTTATATATATATATAGATAGATAGTTATATAGTTAGAAATTAAGAAGAATTAGAAGATAAGAAGAGTATAAGAAGAAGTTGAGAAGAATTAGAATAAGAAGAAGACTAAGAGTTCAAGGAGGTTTAGAAAGAAGTTAGAGAAGAAGGAATTAGAAGAAGTTAGGAAAATTAGAAGAAGAATAGGAAGAAGGAGTTAGAAGAAGAATTAGAGGAAGAATAGGAAGAAGAAGTTAGAAGAAGAGTTAAGAAAGAGAAATAGAATAAGAGCTAGAAGGGAGTTTTTAGGAGAAATCGAGTTAGAGAGCGAATTTGAGCCCGGAGTATCGGAACGCGATGAAACTTGGCGTGGAGTTAGAATACGTGATTTAGATTTTGCGGGTCGGCTCCTGAGTGGAAATTGGGGTCGTAGGGCGTCGGTATCGCGCCGTATCAGTGCGTATCTTGAAATATTCAAGATTTTGCCAACGGGCCGTATCTTGGACTAGACGTCCACTTTACCTAGGTATTTTGGTAGGTAATATATCTATAGGCTAGTATCTTACTACCCTGGGGATATCGGGTCAAAATATCAAGCGTAGGTAGGCTAACTAGATAATCGCCGAAGGTAGAATTTTGCCCTTTTTAAGGGTAAAATAGGTAATTGGCCTATGGCCAAGATATGAGTATCGAAGTCCAAGATGGACTTGGATATGGGTTGTAGAGGTTGGTAATGGGTAGAAATAGCCGTCTAGACTTAGTCTTGACCCCGGTTGACCACGGTTGACTTTTTAGACCAAAAGTCAATATGGGTCAACACTTTGCCCAATTTAGTTCTAAATTCCATTAGACTTGTGCAGTTGACCAAAAGTCAACTGTTAGTCACCAGTGACCTAGAGTTGACCTAGGGTTGACCAGAGTTGACCATGGTTGACCAGAGTTGACCAGTTGACCAAAAGTCAACTGTTGATTCAAACAACCTAGATTAATTCCGTTTGACTTGCATTGACCCAGTTTGACCCAGTTTAACCCGGTTAGACCTAGTATGACTTAGGTTGACCCCGTACAACCTAGTTTGACGTATCCTGACCTAGAATGACATAATAGGATTAAAATTGTCTTGACTTTACTTCCTAAACAGAGTATTGATACGTCTTGTTCTCTATAGGTCCTCGAGACGCTGCATTTGCTCCGGTTGACGTACCATACCATATTACAGGCGAGTACATTCTCTGACACTTTTCCAATTTACGATGATTGTTATAATTCATGTAATTAGTGTAGATATGCTTGTTCTCGACACATTGGTCACACGGATTGGTATTCATGGATCCCGACATGAGATGTTATTTCTCGTTATCCTGGTATATCTTGTGCAAGCTCCCTTGTAGTTCTTGTGCAGTATATGGATACCAATTTTCGAGGAGACTTGCTCCCTTCTCGTAGAATTCCGTGTCGTAACTTGTCTTGCTTGGATCCACTCTACCAGTCGGAAACGGGGAGTACTAGTGTAGATGTGTGGTCATACCCGCCTTGTATATATTGTGAACCTTGTGAATGCCAATCCTACACCACACGTATGATTGGCTAGATCATAACCTTGTACAGACCCAATCCGGCCACATGTTGTAGCTAGTATTCACACACCTAGATATATGATTCTTGATTCTTGTACATGCCATGATCAGTTTACTTGCCTTGTTCTAGCTCTAGTTTTACAGCTTACCTTGCCATGATACTCACATGTACATTCCATAATTTTCTTGTATATACTCTCTATTTACAGTCTTATAGCTTTTGTCATATCTTGTGAACTATTGTTAGTAGATTGTACTCGTTCCATCCTGACAGGATATGTTGAAAATATTACAGATGCTGACGAGGGGGATTACTGTACCTACTACGGTCCGGATGACGTAGTGGGCCTAGACCTGGAGACTTTGGTCCAGCAGGGCTTAGCTCCGCCTGCGAGACCTTACCTATTGCTTAGTTAGAGTAGGTCTTTTATACTGGACCTTGTCTCCAGCTACTTTTAAGACTGTTATTATTATGGATTGTATTAGAGACTTGGGCTTGTATATTATTTGGTGTTTGGACTTGACAGGTTATTATTTTATCGTCTTGTTGTCTTTATCTTTCAGTCTTTACTTTATCATCTTAGAGTTGTGATTGAGCACTCATATATATTCATTGCTTGTCCTCCGTTCGGAGTTGACCATATTCTCGACAGGTTTTTGATATATATATAAACTGTTTAGAGTAGAAAACCTACAGCGTTCCACACCGTTTTTACGGTGAGGGCTGGGCGTTGTCACGTGCACGTGCCCTTATAGCGGGTGCTGGTCGTGATAATTATATATCCAATTATACACATGAATATTTTGCAACTTCTGTCTCGAACCAAGCTTTGAAGCCATTATGTTGAGAGCTCATATATCCAATTATATACATAAACGTTCTACAACTATGCCTCGAACTGATTAGTATATCCAATTATACGCATGACATTTTGCAACATATGATGCGAACCAATTAGAGCCGTCCAAACCAGCTCCCATAAACATAGGCTATTATATCACTTTGTAGGAACGCGGTGTGCCCCGAATCGGAGTTGGCTCATGAGATGCGGTATTGGATTGGGTCCATATGCCTTAAAAGTGAATTCACGTGATAATCTATCAGCACATGCTGCTTACTTAGCCAGTCCATCCGTAGGACTACATCATAGTTGGGTAAGGGCATCACAAGTAAGGGTGCTAAGAATTTGTGGCCTGAAATAGTTATAGGACAGTTACAGATCTCGGGGATGGGTATGGGTCCACCACCGGTCATAACTCTACATATCATCTTCTAAACCCCGTAACTAGGTGGTGTGCAAAAATGAACTTTGATAATATAAAACTGTGTGATGCACCCGAATCAAATAATGCTAAAGCAGGATATGAATGCACATAAATGGAACCTGTGATGACATTAGCGATGGGTTCCTGCTATGGCTCTTGCTCGTCTGCTGCTAGGGCAAAAGCTCGCACAGCCCTCTGTTGGTGTTGCCCAAACTGTTGTTGCTGAGTGGGTAGGAGAGCTTTCTGCACTACAAGAAAATTTGCTTATAGTTACGACGAAAATCAGTCACTAATATATATTAATAGTGACTAAATTTCGTCAGAAATAATATTAGTGACGGACTAAACACATGAGTAACGGAGTTAATGTCAGTCACTACTACGAGCGACACTAATACTACTAGTGATGGATGAATTCCTAAATCCGTCACTATAATTGAACATGCCACGTAGATAAGTGTTTATCTTTCAATATAAAAAAAGTATTTAATATTTATTACTAACTAATTAGTCAGTCACTATTGTTGGGTCATTAATAACTATTACTAACTAATAAGTATGTCACTATTGTTTGGTCATTAATAAAATTATTACTAACTAATATTTCAGTCACTAATGTTTGGTCATTATTAATTATTACTAATAATAAATCAGTCATTATTGTTTGGTCATTAATAAAATTATCACTAATTATTAGGTCAGTCACTAATCTTGGGTCATTAATAAAATTACAAATTTTTTGAACCACATTCCTAATTGTTTGATATATCATTAATAATATAGTAAATCAGTCATTATTACTTGATCCATAAGTAGAAGCTAATTTCTTTCCACCATATTTTGCTGAAATCACAATTTCTTCATCCAAGATAGTATAAGTGGACTCTTACTAAAAAAATTGAAGTCAAAAATAGTATATTCATCAGATTAGACAAACAACTCAAAAATAAAATATACTCCAAAATAAAGTTAAGTCTGCTATTAGCAAAAAAAAATACATTGTACATCAACACAAATTGATGTTCTAAATTTTAATGATGAAACATGATAAAACATTCGATTTCACATCACACCAAGTCCCTGACCACGTACTCGATTTTGCGTCTCCGGTCCCATTGCTTGGACATACGCTCTTTGTCGCAATTCCAACGTCTCATGTCACTAAAAAGGTATAGTCACATTCCTACGCACATAAAATTAGAAAATTGTAGAAACAAACAATTAAAGAATATAAAAATAGCGTAAATGGGGAAAGAAATTATGGTTAGGGTTTTAAAATTTACTTGAACCGACGGGATTTCTTCATGGAGCCGATGGGACTTCCTCCCTGGACAAAAAGCGATAGAAAAGGGTTGAACTTCACTGACCTAGAGTGGTCGAAGAGAACCTCTCTAGATGAACACCTTTAAAACAAAACAAAAAATTATTAGAGAAGAAGGAGATGAGTAAATAACGGAAGAAATGAGAGAATTACAAGGAGAAGAAAATCCTCATGACCTAGAGAAGGATGAGAGGAGGAGGAGAGGACGAGAAAATTTTATAGGAGTAAATATTTAAAGGAGGAGAGAATCATAAACAATTTATAACCAAATATTCTGTAAAGGAAAAAATGATGGCACATGTGAAAAAAATGGCGTCCAATTTTTCAATCCCGCTAATTTGGGTCCAAATATTTAAAACTATTAGATTAGTTTTTCTTATTAAATTTATTATTTAATATTAAACTACTTTTTTATTAGTGACTGATTTAAAAGTCCCTAATATTTTTCATGAAACATATTTAAAATTTTCACGTCTATCTTCTAAATTAATAATTAAATAAAGTTTAGTGACTGCATAGTCCGTCACCATTAAATATTTATTCCGTCAGAAATAGTATTACTAACGTTTTTCTTAATCCGACACAATTAATCTTTTACTAGTGACTGAATATTCATTCCGTCACTGACTTCCGTCACTATAAGCAAAATTTCTTGTAGTGCTGCTATGTTGTTCCGGTCCGGTTGAATGCCGTGGGACAGTTCCTCACTTGGTGGGTGGCAGACCCATAAACTAGGCAGTATCCTAGTCTTTTCCTGCAGATGTTCGCCTGATGTCCTGGCCTCTTACAGAAATTCCAGACAGGGATCTGCTTCTGAGGCGCTCTGTCATTGGTCTTTGCCTGATGATGTTGCTGGTGGTGGTGAGGAGGCCTGTTGTGGTTGTTGTGGTTGGGCCTCTTCTGGTTACTCTGGAAGTTGCTTGTTCCAGAATACTCCTTTTTAGAACGAGCAGGCTGACTCTTCTCTATATCCTGAGCTCGTATCAGTATCCTCACGTACGTCTTGGCGCCGCCTGCGATCACATGGGTGCGAATATCTTCCCTTAGTCCATACCTGAATCTTTCAGCATGATCTGCGGGGTCATCAACCAAGTTCTTGGCAAAGTGGCTAAGTTGGCCGAATTCTGCCGCATACTCTCCAACCGTCATATTTTCTTGCTTCAGATCCTGGAACTGTCTTTCCATCTCCCGTAATGCTGATGTTGGGAAGAACTTCCTGCAGAACAACCTCTTGAAGGTGTTTCAGTTAAGCTGCATGTCCTGGAGATGGGGTTCATTCCGATACCAGGTGCTTGCTACGTCTAGTAGTTAAAGTCCTACAGCTTCGACCTGGAGGTCGTCTGGAAGTCGAGCGACACCGAGGAGACGCTCCATGCTGTCGAGCCATTCGTCGGCATAGATGATTTCCTCGGTTCCCTTGAAAGGTCGAGGGCCCAGCTTCTTGAATTTCTCAATATCTTCGACCTTAGCAGGCCTTGGTTCTGATTGGGCTGTTTCTCCTCTCTCAAGGATAGCCATAGCCACGTTGTGAGCATTCTCCATACCTTCTCTCATAATCGCCGTCTGCTCGCAATGAGCTTTAGCTTGGGCTCTCTAGGCCTCAAGCACTCCTCGTAGCAAGCCTACGAGGTCGGTGGGGTCCACGGACACTGGTGGGGTAGCTGGAGCGGGTACTACCGCATGGAACTGCAGCTCAGTCCGAGAAGATGTAGGATCGGCCACTGGAGTTGTAGTAGTGTAAACTCCACGGGGTACTGGTGTATTATGGGGACGATCGGTCAGCTGCCGAGGTGTAGGATCCAGACTTGCTTGGGGAGGTGGGGTGTGATCGGGTGATGACACCCCATCGCCAGCAGTGGTGGTCTTGTCTGTGGCCATACTCTGGAAGGTTGTAAAACTCCTAAATTTTGGGGAGTATTTTTTTTGTTTTTGTTATTTAAAAAGACTTAAAAATTAATTTATGCAATTTATGATTTTTTTATTTTATTAGAAATGACCTTAGCCATTGTTGAATTTTGGAACACAAGACTACCATGAATTTTGGCACGGAAGATGTAGCAGCATGCTTTGACTAGTGTGCTAGCCATGATGGAGGAAGCCTAGCCATGGTGAAGACCGAACTAGAAAAACCAGGCCAAGTTGTGAATGGGCTTATTTAAATTATTTAAATTAGATATTATTTAATATATTATTTTTTATGATCCGGTTGGACCAAACCAGCCCGAACCAAATTTAAGCCCATGTAGGGATATGATGGGACCAAGGTGGCCATGTGGACATATTTTATGTATGTAAAAATATTTTCTAAATTATTTTAGAATTTCATGTACAATTTCTAATTATTTAATTATGTGTACAATTATTGGTATTTTATTATTAAATAATATCTTACAAAATGATACAGTTTTTCTGGACCCAAATAAGGGTGTGTAGTAAAGTTCTCCCATTGGACTATTTTTATTATGTTATTTAAAACTATTTTGTGGTGATTAATAAACCTGTTTATTTTATTAGGTATTATTTTATTATTTAGTTGATTTATTGTCAAATGAAATTAAATATATATGTACTTATGTTTTAAATTAATTTTATATATGGATAGATAAGATTTAGATTTTTTTCTTTTGAATATGTGATAACTTTAGAGGAGTAAATTTTGATATATGCATATATATATAATAAGTTATATATAAAAAAGTAAAAGATTTGAAAAAAGAAAAGAAAAAAAAGAGAAAGCAATGAGTGGTCGGCCCCACCATGTGGGAACCGACCACCAAAAGCAAGGGACTAGCAGCACTTGGCCGCCCATCTACTTTAGCAAGCAGCATCAACTTATTTAGTGGCCGACCCCTTCCCCCCTATATATATAAGTTATATACTTATATGTGTTTAGCAAAAACCCTAAATTCCAATTACTCCTTCTCCACTTTCCTTCCTCCACCCTCGTCCGCCTCTCCCCGGCAAGCGCGCCCAGCCTCGTGCGTCGCAACACAGCCCCGCGACAGCAGAGACAACAACAAACGACGACAACAACAACAACAGAAATTAAAATCAAGGTACCTAACTTTACCGTACAATTTCTCTCTCAATTCTTGTTCGTTTTTGATTCCGTAAATTCGTGTAGAAAGCCCACATGACCCTCTTCGAGATCCCCCAGGTGGATTTCGACATGGCCATCCAACTTGCTCGAAAAATCGAGACGAAGTTGGAGAAAAACCACTTTTCTGGAATATTAAAAACTGTTTTAAAATACCAACTTGTCGGCCACTTCTCTATCTGTACAATATGATTTTGTAGAAACTAATTGAAGACAGTCAAAGACAACATAACTGAGATTGTAACGCACCTTATGGATTCACCTTTCATCTAGTATGTAGAAAGTTATACATTGTTAAAGTTTACAAAAAATTATAAATTATGTTTTCAAAAATTAGAAAAATATCCCGATACGGCGTCCGTCCCGACAAACCGGGCGGCGTGGTCGCGTACTATACGCAACGAAAGGATAGTACGGATGTTGTCGACGTGTGGGAACTGACGGAACCCGATTTTGTTGTATGTGCGCGACGAAACCAGTGCGTATCCGTCGAGATACCCCCGTATTGACCCTTTGTAAATTAAGTCACAACTTCGTGTACACTCATCAAATCGCGACGAAACTTGCGCCATTGGACTCGAAATATTTTTCTGGTTCTGTGAGCCAAGTTTGGTTCAAATATGAGAAAATTGATCGGGACGCTATTTTGGCGGGCCCACAATCCCATTCAACGGACGATTTTGTGCACAACCCATCGAAATTCAAAATTGGACATACCGTTGGGTTCGTCTCATCAAAACAAATCCGTAGACATATAGTTTGATGACTTTAGAGACCGTAGGTTCTGGCGCACATTTCGGTGTAGAGCGGGGTCCAATGGAGGATATCGGTTTGACTCGAAATTACGATTTTGCCCCTGTTCCAGAATTTAACTTTTAGACAGACGTTTTCTAGGCATATCTTATATTCCAAACTCGTTCGTGTTGTTTGTTGTAGCATCCAGAGTCATCTGCGGGATTTGGCTTTTTTTGCTTTGTTTATTTGCCGGTTCGAGCTACTGGATTATTCTCTTTTGCACATAACCTCAGGCAAGACATCTTGCCTTTACTGTTTAAATTTCTTGCTCAATATCATGCATACTTTTTTTCCTTTTATTTTTAGCAAATAAAATATTATTCTTTCAAAACTATATATAGATGCAAATTATTATACTTTATGCAATTGGCTTAGAGTTAAGGGACTACCATATGTTTAGAGCATCTTATAAACTGTCACGATGTACCACGGGTTGTGTGTGAGTTGTGAGTCGCATATAGCTTCGGACTTGCGTATCGACCGTACATCGGTACGTACAGGCCGTGCGTTAGGATATAACTGCTAATAGATTTGTGTAGAAGACTTGGCAGTTATTAAGGATTAAACAGTGTCGTGGAGACGACGCATGTATAGTATCATGGGGAGGGAGGAGACAGTTATTAGCGTAGGGGCTACATGTTCAGTACAGACATAGATTTGGGCCGATAGTGTCTCGTATGAGCGCTACTTACTTTTCCGGGGCCGATAGTTCTCGTATGAGAGCTACTTTCTGCCCATGGTCGATAGTGTCTCTTATGAGCGCTACCTACTACCACTCTCTCTCCATCTATGCTGAACACCTAAGCTCCTGCGTAGAACGTTGTCTTCTAAAGTGCATTCCACATAGAATGGTTAGGAACCTTTACTCATGTATATTTTCTATTGAGCTCTTACTATTCAGTTTATGGCATGATATTATGTGTCTTGTTACGTCCCTCTGAGGACCTGGTGATCTCTCCAGTGTGTGTTTCGTGGTTTCTTGCAGGTGCTCTAGCTAGGGCCATTCCTTCCTTCATGATAATTGCTCTTGGACTCGTCATTTGCTTCGCTCGACCAAATCATTTATTTGTACATTTCTTCTTATTTAAATTTAGTTGGTAGTGGATTTGTCTCCGTCCAACTATTGTATACATGACAAACTCAAAGTTGCTTTTATATCATTATTTATCTTTGTGGATGAGATTTAGTGTCTTGGCTTTCTACATTTACAGCTTATATATACGTACGAGCCATATATTTACTCGTATGTATACAGCTGGCATAATATGTATTTAGTCCCAAGTATTTGGGACTGGGGCGTTACATGTTTTTGTTGGGCCCATGTAGGTCCAGTTTGTCACTTCGGTTACGTTATTGTACCGATGTGAGCCTGCAACATAGGATTAGAATCTAGGAATCTCATCCATACAGCTTGACCCTTTCCTTGGCTTCAAATTTTGAACTCTCGTTCGACTTCCTTGATTTGCATCTTGCTTGATTCCTTTCTACCGTTGATTCTTATTTTCGTGCTTAGTGTCAACTAGGAAGATGACTACACTAGTGTATGCTCATAGGTCAAACACATGGCTATATGGTTATATTGGCAATTAGAATACATTTAAGACTCCAATTGAGCTAAAAAGTTTTTTTTTAAAGTGTGATTTAATGAGTAGTAATTTATAAGTAGGATATTACCAGGGAAAGTTTAATTTTGAGATTTCTAAATAGTAAACACCATAGGATTGATACTGCAGAAAGAAATATATATATATATATATAGATATATAATTATATATAGCTAGAATCTTTATACCATTGATTTAAGAAATTGATTGGATTTTGAGTTTTGATATTTATGAATCATGGGGTTATAGCTACAACTTTGAACAAATATAAAATTGATTTGATTTCGAGTTGTTACATTTATGATTTATAGGATTATAATTATATACCTTTGAACAGTTATAAATTGGGTTTGAAAATGATCTTAGATTTCAAATGTGGTTGTAGAAATTATTTAAATTTGCGTCGTACGACTTACGATTTTTGTGTTTAGTAAATTTGAATTTTAAGTGGAAGTAATGATGGTGAATTTTGGGTTGAAAATATTTGAAAGTTACGAAAATAATTTTGAATTTTTTTATTTTAAATTGTGTCTTATGATTGAGGATTTACAAATCTATTTAGATTTTGGGTTCTTTTAAAAATTGTGAATTTGGATATCAAAGTTCGTAAAAAAAAAATATTTATTTTATGACTGATAAGATTGTTTGAAAATTTAGTTTAATGTTGGATTACTAATATCACAAATTTTTGAAATAAAAAATATTAATTATGTGATAAGGTTGTTTTGATTGATCAAATAAATTTACCATTTAAAAATTGTGATTGTGTTGTTGTGACTTGTATGAATAGAAGTTATAATTGATGAGTGCATTAAAATATTGAGCTAAAATTTGAGATTGATTTGTATATGCTAGAAATTTTTATCTGAGGAGCTCATAATTTTTGAAGAGTTTTAAAGTTATGATTGATTATGGATATTTGATATATAGATTCATGATTTATGAACTCTTGAGTTTAAAAGTTGAATTGAAATGTAAATTTTTGAAAAAGTCAGTAGTAACATGATAAAAATTTGCTTTGAGATTTATGAAAGTGATTTAAATTTTTTTCATGATAAATTTGAACGGCTTGGAGTTAATACAAATTTTGGTGGTTTATTTTTGAAAGTTTATTTTTTGAAACTTTTGGAGGAAACTTGAGTTAAAATTTTAATGGTAGGCCATCAAGATAGCTCTAATATAGATGTACTCCACACTAATTGCCATGTCACTCATGACCATGATAGTATATATACACAAGTGTTGTTAGGCATCTACCCAGCTATGTGACTCTATTTCCACCACGA